>CANXYI011125627.1:25000-29139 GCA_948208565.1 Hura crepitans | reverse complement strand
TACTGCCCAAGGAAAGAAAAAGGTGACTTCCGGATCAAGGATAATAAATAAAATTGAAACAAGATAAAATCGTATATCGAAACGACTTCTGGCATCACCGGAAGGATCGAAACCACATTCGTAGGCCGACAATTTTTCTGGATAGGTCGAACTATTAGAAGAAAATAGAAAAGGAAGACCGAGTGGGATCAAAGAAACTAGCGGACTGATCACTAAATAGATACAAATAGGTGCAAATTCTGACATCACCACCGCCCACTTGGTTCTATCGCTCCTTGCTCGCGGAGCGGCATACCGGAAAAAACATAAAGAAGAAAAAGAAAAAAAGAAAGAATCGAAAGAGACTATATGGTATACTGAATAAGATCCAAAGTATTTAATATCTGCTCGCAAATCCAACTATGAGGACCGCATAACATGACGTCATAGTAAGCATCCGTAAGAAACCCTGTAATGTTAATTGCCTCGTCCCCAATCACTGTCCGAACAAGGTCAGGCATGGTCCATTCCTGGGGTAATACCTTCCCGGCTTCATGCACACACCTGCTGTATTCATCACAAATTTGATGAAATAATTGGTCCAAGTCAGGTGGAGCACTTTGCGCGTCGGACTTTGTTGAAGAACTAGTGGAAGTAGCTGAAGAAGGGAAGGAAGTCAAATCCGTATCCATGATAAAGTCCATATCGCTAAGCGTTGGATTACCATATAGTATGAGTCCCGTGTTATTCATCTTTTGGTTCATTCCTTGATTTATCCGCTCCCCCCAAAAAAAGAGAGAGACTGTTCTCGAACTAAAGATAAGAACACTTTTGTTGGTTGTTGACCAACGGAAAGAATGGGAAAAAGAAAGATAAAGGAAAGGAAAGAAGGGCGGCTTCTTTAATAGATTCTGGCCAGCCCAAATCTTTTTTCTATACTATACGAAATTTTTTACATATCTCGTTAGGGAGTCGAACCCACACAACAACGACCATTCACTTGAACTCTAATTGTAGCCCGCTAAACCACTTAGCTACCTGGATTTCTTCTCCCACAGTACCAATCACTACGAGATTCTCTAAAAGCTTCAATCGCATTACATACTCAGGAAGCCAAGAAGGAGCAATTGACGAGTAAGCGGCCTCACGAGAGACTGTACATATTCACACTTGCACGCTTACTGCTCGGAAAATGGTATTAGAGAACTCATTCCCCGCGCGTAGGGCTCCTAGTATTCGAGTTCTTCGAAGTCAGAAGAAAGAGTTAAGTTCACAGCAATAGGCCTTTTCCGGATCATGCTAAGCCGTTCGAGATACATACCGATGCTTCCCATCGGTGGAGTTCTTATGCAAGCAAGAGGGCACCTAATCGCCTATAAGAGCCGTAAGCTCAATGAGACCGAGCGGAAATACACAGTACAAGAAAAGGAGATGACCGCCATAGTGTACTGTCTACGCACTTGGAGACACTATCTGCTCGGCGTTGTCCGAACGGACACCAGCTATTTCCAAACACAGAAGAAGCTCAGCCCTAAGCCCGCGGCGGTGAAAGGACTATCAAACAGATAGAAAAAAGATACGCTTGTATTGAAACTTGGAGTGCTATGTATGAGTTTGTTCGTTGGAAACAGCATCCTGGCGAAGAAAACCGTTGCTATGTTTTGCTCAGGGTCGAGGCCAGATGGGGAAGAGTTAGACCTCCCAGGGCAAGCTAGGAGTCAAGCTGGAGGGGCTGGGGAATATACAACAATTGTACAGAATTCTACTGGGACTTCCATTTGATCTCCAATCAACCATTGGTACGTAGAAGATAAAGTGAAAAACTCACTTTATAGTCTTTTCTCACATAGATATAGATAAGAGAAATGCCAGAACGACTCTTGACTCGCCTTCTTGTGCTTAGTTGGTCATTAAAGGTCCGGAGATTCATTTAAAAAATAGGAATGTCAGAGCAGTTAGCCCGCATGTCCCTAACTACCTCGTTCCTGATTGCTTTATCATTCAATCGGTCTCCCTTCAGCTCGTAAACTCGCTCCTGCATTTTCCAAAAGGACCAACAGACTACCGATTTCAGGCGATACCATTGGTCTAAACTATCAGAATCTTGGTTCTACATGAGCTTTCGGGAAATGATTCCGATTCTTCTTTGCTTGCCCACTCTATTATATTGTCCACAGATTCTTAGTAGTTTACCGCTAGCTCCCGGTAAACTAGCAGCGGACGCATCAATAGCTGCAGACGCAGAGAAATGAATTCTAGAACTAGTGGGAGGACTTTGCCAAGAGAAAGAGTACGTAAGGCGCCAGGCTACTCGCTACTCCATGAGAGGAGGAGAACTCTTTAAAAAGACTGTCCGTGGACAAGCAATGAAATCTATTGACAAAGCCGAAGTAGAAGTTCTTCTTTTAAAAATTTCATGATGTAGTATGCTATACGTTTTGTTCCGGGGCTTTGGAACTGTGGTATGATAAGGATAATAAGGGTGCTTCGGTGCTAGTTGCTTGTAGCCCTTTAAAGCTTTGTAGCCTTCTAGTTGTCTAAGGTCAGGCGGATAAGAATATTTGGCCATCGGAAATTACATTAGTAGGAATATAAGGCGAAACATCTCCCGATTGACTTTCAACTATTGGTAAGGCGGTCATACTTCCTACATGACCAGGTCGCTTCTCTTTCTAGGAAGAAATATCTATTCCTATAGGGAATGGCCCCATAGGTCTTAGGTTTGGGGAATTCTGAAAAGAGACCTTTAGAGGGAGGAAAAGGGCAATCTATATAGAAAGGGCCTTAGAGACCTTAAAGATTAATCAAAAAGCGACTTTTCTGATTCTTAGCCGCCTTCCTTCCCCTCTACAAACTAAATCTATCTAATCGGAGCGGAGAAAGAAGAGAATTAAGGAAAGAAGTGAGACCGTGTCCTCCTCGGGGAAACAGACTAGAAAGTAATATCAGTGGTATAGGCCACTGCAACTATAGGAAAAGATTCGAGTGGGAATCGAGACGCTAGTGCTATCGTTATCGTATAGTTGATCAAGCTTGCTTTTAGGAGTGATCTACGGACCTCTCCAACGAAATACGTTAGCTTATCCTGTCAATAGAAAGGTAAAGCATCCTCGCTCCGAAGAGATAGATTTAGGAAAGGCCTGCGACTTGAGGACAGAGACGTAGGAAAGGACGACAAGAACGAGTTACTTACTAGAGGATTTGGAAGCCGCGTACCGTTGAACCGAAGTTTTAAATCCAGCACCCGTTGCACCCGTAGCTTATCCTGCTTTGGACGATCTTCTTGCATTCTTTTTGAAACTTCTGCTTTAGGACTAGAGGCAGACGATCTATCCCTTGCCCGAGATGAGAGATTGGCAATAAGAGTAAGAGGGGCCTAGCCTCAGTCCTTAGATCAGAGCAAGCAGGTCTGGTGCGCATAGCTGTTCTGGTGTGCATGTGGCACGTTCGAAAATTCTTTAGAAGACTCCCTTAGTCTCTTTCCTGTGCTATCAAGAAGAAGGAATAGCCTTTAAAGCAGTGCTTGTTTTCAAGGAGTACTTGGTTTATCGCTTCGCTTGCTACTAGCTTCCGCCCTTTCTCTTTTCTTTAGAAAGGTCCTTAACGGCTTCTAGAAAGAAGGCTTCTATAACTACTATGAAAAGCATCGAAAGAGACTTCTTTATCTACATCATTATCAATGGCACATCACATTTGCTATCTATGAAGGTAAGCTCCGCCGCATTCTATTCTCATTCTAAAGTAAGGCCAAGGACTATTTATTCCCCCATTGAATCGAGACTGACAATGAGATCAACAGAAAGAAAAAGAAAAGAAAACCAGGCTAATAAAGATAAAGACGCCCCTTTGTTCAATACCCGAACTCACGTAAGTAGCTTAATCTGTCGAGAGGAACCATCCCTACCGGATCGGACATGTAACCAGTCTTCTCCGGGCTGCTCTAACTGCTCTTCCTATTAGTTAGTTCCACGGGTAACTGTCGTCATCGAGGGGGCCAGTCTGTTCTGTCTACCAGTCAGTAGCTAACCGAGACCCCTGTAGCTAGCTCTTCTTTAGGGGCTCCCCATTAAACTGTACCTGAAGACCATTCACTGGATCTAAGAGACAGTTGGAATGCATCGACAGCCGATCTACTCATCCTGTATAGATTGTCCAATACC
>CANXYI011125627.1:0-20000 GCA_948208565.1 Hura crepitans | reverse complement strand
GATAGGCACGAAAGGGGGCATTCTGGGGATGTCTTTCATCAGCCAGCACCTTCAACAGCCAGTGGGCCAGATGCCGACACAGATTCGATTCTAGATTCAAGATAGGGTACGACTGATGACCAGGCAGGGCGGGATGAAGCAAGCAGCAAGGGATTGGCTAAATAGAACAGATGCGACCGGGAATGGGATATTGAATGGAAAGAACGAAAGCGACGTACGTACTGACCAGCGTGTGCCAACTACTCTACTTCCCTATTTCTTGCTTTTTCACCTCTGGTGCACTCTTTCCCCCAATTCACCGATAGAGAAGAAAGAGATAAGCAATGATCGGACTAGACCAATGAAAGCGGACCAAGGTTTTTATTCGTTAGCCAAGCGCGCCTATTACAGCGCCTCTATTACAGAAGCGAAAGCGATGCGCCCTATTGACCAGCCGAAGAACATCCTTTTACAAGAAAAGAATGAATGGGAAGCAGGTCCGGTCTATATTGCTAGAGTTATCTTTACTTCACCCCCCACGTACTCCTCTATTCAACTATTTGAATTCCGTCTCTAAGCTTCCCCTTTACTTTAGTGCCTGCGGAGACTTCTTTCCTCTCGACTATAGTTGAATGGAAGTTTCATTTCCTAAGTCTCAAATAATGTCTTTTTTTGAGTCCCCATAGTGCATTCCCCTACATAGTCTGTAGAGTAATTTCTCACTAAGAAGGATTGCAATATAAAAAAAATTCCAGATTGAAAAGATCTCTTGACCCATATACGATCCAGTTCTACATCTTAGCGCTGAACTAATGAATAGAGATTGAGCTTCACTTCGCGAATCGGGAATGGCATCATGTATTAAAAAGTGCTAGCGTTGACAAGAGATGAGCTAAAGAGGTGGCCGGGCAGTTGACCAGACCCTACCACATACAGACAGCAAGTAAGAGCTGTGCCGGCTTATCCCGAAAATGATGAAATTCCCCAAATGCTACTACCTCTTTGCTAAGCACAGGAATGCTTGATCGAGAAAAGCAAGTAAAAAAACAGCAGGATACGGAATATGAAGGGGCTGGAGGTAGGGCCAATGACCAATTGAAGAGTTACAGACTTCAGTAAAAAGCCCTAAATCATGCTCTTGCCAGTGGCATAGATTGTATATACTCTTGCCGATTAAGGCAAATTCGGCGCTCCACAAAAAAACATAGGGGTCGTCCCTGGACTTAAGGAAGGCAAAACAAAAAGTGCCCCTATGACTCTGGTTCTAGTGAAAGCGATGAAAGTATAGCTGTGCTCCAGTTTTTCAGGTAAAGAAAGGAAAGGTTATACGGTGAAGAGCCCGGTCAAGGCGACCTTATTAAAGAGAACATTCGGGACATAAAAGCCTATGGTAATCTCGTCCTTAGTTGCCGAAAAAATCTAATGGAGGTTTCAATCCGACGCCGTAATTTTCAGGTAAAATGAGGCCTCGACGGAGATGATGGATGAGAACTCCTATTCTGACTATAGTTGCGATCTCTAAGTGGGATTTTCAGTCATCTATCCCTTCCCTAGCGAGTGAAGAACGAGTGGATGTTTTGAACGAGTGTTGAGCGAGTGAAGTGCCCCATAAGCAAGAAGGGCGAGCTATCTGTATAAATTCCGTGAGCAGCGATTGAACTGAACGTTCCAAGTGCATCCAGCAGGAATCGAACCTACGAATTTTCCCCTTTATCCTTTTTTAGGTTGGTATAGGTTGGGCGCTTTAACCATTCAGCCATGGATGCTTAGAGACTCAGCGAGTGAACTAGGTTTAGGTATTCCTTCTCGAGCTTCTATTTCTTCCGTTAAAGGAGATTCGAGAAAAGATGGAATAGGAAGACGTGTTTCCAGAACAAAGAAGATAGGGGTTGAGAAGGGGGAGTTAGCAAAGTTAGACAAGATTGGAATGGGCATAGGAACATGTATTGATGTACCAGATCGGCTAATGCTCCCAGGTTGATGCGATGTATTCCACCAGTTGACTGAAGACTTGATTATTGGTATATCGATCGGTCCAGCACGGATTGAAATAGAAGCCGGTTCGACAGGAAGCTTTTGAAAACGCAGTGCACCCAGGTAAATAAGGAACGAGATGAATACAGAGGTTAAACGAGCATCCCACACCCAAAAGGTTCCCCACATAGGTCTTCCCCGAAACCCCCCAGTAACTAAGGTAAACAACGTAAAAAAAGCACCCATTTCTGTACCGGTTCCGGAAGAGCGAAGAAAAAGGGGATGTTTTGTTAATAGGAAAAAGAAAGTGTTTATAGCCGTAGCGATATAAACAAGAATACTCATCCGAGCCGCAGGAACATGTACATACGGAATACGAGAATTTCCACCTTGTTGAAGATCTAGTGGTGCTACCCGAAGACTTAAATGAATAGCCATCGCTGTTAAGAACAACCGAGATCCAATGATAATTTGCGCATAGCTTCTGGTCTTTGACATCAAAAAAGAAGGTTGTAATAACGAAACGGACATGTGAGAATTTGGTCCTAGCTAGTGGAACAAGAAAGACATGGATCTATATTCAATACGCAATCAAAGGATTTCCCCCAACGAAGAATTCCCCCTGCTTTGTTTTCGCTCCGCTCGTGCGTGGCACTCCTTGCTCGCGGGGCGGCATACCGAAAAAAAAAAGGTTTTGGAAAAAAAAGTAGATTCCCTTTTGTGACCAAGAGCCCATCTCGAATACGATGCAGTTAGGGTACTCGTGACTCTGCTGGTGGCTGCCACTGCCTCACACTTAAATGCCGCCAGCTCTGTCTTCCTACTTTTAAGGCATCCGCGACCTGGTTGGTCCGTCCAAGCTTATACTCTAGCACCATATCAATCAAACTTGGCAAGTTTGTCTTGCTTGCCCGTTTTGGCGTGAGTTTTTTCTGGGTCAGGAAGTCACTCGTCGCCACATTATCCGTCTTGACCACGAATCGTGACCCGCCTCCACGTTCTCAAGTAGTGCACTCTTGCTTTCATCTCCTTCTCTTGGACCACGCCTCTCGGTCTCATTGAGCTTTCGGCTCTCATATGCTATGCTACTGGGTTACCTTATTGTACTAGCACACCGCCTATGGCATAGTCTGACGCATCCGTGTGTATTTCAAATGGCTTAGTGTGATCTGGCAACTGCAATACGGGATCATCAATCACTGCCTGCTTTAGGTCCTCAAAAGCTCTTTGACACTCTTCCGATCAGTGCAGTGCCATGATCGGTCCGTACGTCCTTCTTTTGTTTAGGAGATTTTTGAGTTGAGCAGCCCTCTTCGAGTAACTTACGATGAATCTTCGGTAATAGTTCACGAGCCCTAAAAACGATCTTAGCTCACTTCTCTCAGCCTGACTGAAAAATCTTCGACGGAACGGGTGACCCGCACCAGCATCTAGCGCATTTCCTGTCCAGATGTGGGCCGGTAGCGCAGAATGGGGCACTGTGCCTTAGGTTAGGCTCTTCGTACAATTATTGGAGGGGCCCGCCCTTACATGGTACGCCCACCTCCTTTCCTTCTCTGATGAGATATGGAACTCCAAGCCATCCACTTTCGCCTCGCCCTTTAGTTCATTTCCATTCAATTCAATTTACCACCTGGCAAGAGAATCCATCTCATATTGATTCCATTCTAATCTCGTAATGAAAGAGATGAAGGCTTGTTCACTATCGAAAGAAAGTCCTATCTTGGATGATCTCGGAAGTACGGGTATCAGTACAGCGTGGCTCGCTCGATACGGATAAGGTAAACTCCTTGACCCCTTAGACAACAGCGCAAGGCCGAACTAGGTTCCAAACCTTAACTACCCGCAGCTGATTTAGACCACTCACGGGGAACGAAGCCTTTTCGCTAGCTGACAGGGGTCGATAAGCAGGAGCGCCCTCCTCTCTACCTTTACTTTAGATAACCACTCGCAGTGAAAAAAAACTAGCTATGATCCCACAGGAGAAGATGCTCCCGAAGCTTAAGGATCGGTTTATACGTTCATTCAGGGGATGCGGAAGCGAATTCCCCCGATCAAGTGGATGATAAAGAAGCATAATACAAGCTACTCTCCTTCTTACAGTATGTAAATAGTAAACGGCCCTTCGCTTAGAATGAGAAAGGGAGGATGTGTGTTTAATACGATTGGTTTAATGCAGGGAATGAATCCCTTAGCTAATATGCGGAAGGCGGCATTAGCACTAATAGAGAAGGAGCTCTTACAAAGTCCCTTTTGATTGATGCAAAATTCTTCCCGGGGTTTGGTAATTCAACTTATTAGAAGGAAAGGTAAAGTCAAGACGAAAACCTATTACCTTACCGGCTTCGCCGCACAATTGCTATATCTCTACTTTGCCCCAGTCCTGAGCGTTCCAGAGATTCGGATTCAAGTTCTACCTTCTACCATGGGTGGGAATACTAAGGAAGGCAAATGTCATACTCGAACTCTCAAATTATGGGTAAATAGGAGTTCCCCACGTTGCTCTCACCATCTTCTTTGTTCTCTTTGCGCGCTTCACTTCCTTCCCCTAAAAAGGGGTGAGTACGAGATCTTTATAAAAAGGGACTCCCGGTTCAATTCAATGATTGTAATGTAACTTAGTAGCTCCCACAGATAGAAGAACCCCATCATTAGGATGCCAGACGATGGGTTAAGCTCCTAAGACCGATGAAAGCTTCTAGTGAGATCCTTATATAATATAAGGATTCAAATTCCCCTGCTCTCTAAGAGGATCCCTTGCGTGCTATGTATACGGGCCTCTCAAATCCAAGAAAATTAGATCAAGCAGGGGGAGTCTTATACTTTTCGACTTGGGAGATTGCATAAGGAGAGCACCCTTCTTCTACCTCGGTGATTGAAAGGGTTTGGGATCAACACGAAGGCTATTTGACCAATGTTAGGCGCTTTCTCAGACACCAGTCTTCCTACAAGAGAGGTTTCTCAACGAGGCGATTTTCAATTCAAGGGAGTAGTGTCCCTTATACAATACAACAATTTTATATACTCTAGAATTCATTCTAGACTTTGAGACATGAAAGGCTCAATAAATAGGATCTTAGTGATCTCATTCGCTTAATGAATCTAGGGCCTCCTCTAGGTTTGCTTTAGCACCTTACTAAGGATGTGAAAGTCCTACTTTCTTTTCTACGCTTTCTTCCACTTATTGGGCAGAAGCTCAAGAGAGCTGGGAAGATCATGTACAGATCTTTTACTCTCCCTTCCTTTACTGAGCCCCCCTCTATTTACAAAGAAGGACAGAATGGGGATGCAGCCAACATGGGCCTTCACCTGAATGTGGTTTTTGGCCAGAGGGAAACTCTCTCATGACGGAGTGTGCAAGCCAGAAAGAACTCTAGAGAGTGAGTTGGCATTACTCTCATTCATTGGCTATTCTATGAGAGCTCATGCGCGGAGCGATCGCACACTCTCTTTTTTAGAGATTCTTGGATTAGGGGCATTGGAGGATTGAGCCCCCCGTGCAACTTTGACTTTTAAGGCGAGTGAAGGTAGATCTATCCTATCAAGAAGGTTGTCGGAATCCTCAAGTTGAGTCAGCCCCCTATTTAGCCTTCTCATCTTTCTGCAGCATTAGTAAGAAGAATTGAGTGGTGGTCCAGCACAAAGGCATCCATGCGCGCGCTGTATCAAAATCCTTTCTGTAGAGAGGCTTAGCTGGAGTTAAGACAGTAATGAATTGCCCCATACCATAGATCAGGATGACCTGGATAAATCAATAGGGAAGTTTCTATGGAGTCGCACTATATGAGCCCTTTCTCCTCACTGGGGAATGAGGTCCCTCCCGCATAATCCGGAGTTTATCAAAGTAGAAAATCTTAGTCAGAACTATCGATGATTTCCTCCTTGTTAAGACAGGAGAGGAGGCTAACATTACGCTTTAGATCAAAATACAAGAGCTTAAGGATATCGATGAAAAAGCAGTCAAGAAAAGGGCTTTGCTAATGAGTGAGATGAGAGCAGACTTTTTGATCCAGAGACTACCAATTTACCAAAGGGATCAGGAAGAGTACTAAGGCAGACTAAAATGGAGGTATGGGTTTCAAGTTCGCTCTTCCCCTTGCTATATATAAGAAATGTGGGTTTTCATCATCTCATTACTTAGACTTGACTACAGGAATCGAAGGAGAAGGATAGGGTGGGATTCAGTCTTTATTCGATTCAAGCTAAGATACCACACTAGTGAAGTAAGCAATTCAGTCAGCTTGTCCAACTCTCAGGAACCAAGGATAGCTAGACTCAACTTGGGAACTGGTAGCGAAGAGGATTGATGGGGGATTTCCTTATCTATGCAATTATCAGATCGATCTTTGAACCTTACCTTCTTTCCTTGCGGGAATTACGCTACAGCTGGCTAAAGCAGAATGCATCCTTCTACCTTTCTCATTCTGTCCCGGAGGATGATCTATAAGAGGGACTCCAAGGCTGACCAACTCCAATTCATACCCACAGGCTATCAACTATTCCTGACTTGAGGAGTGAAAGCTATTAAGAAGAAGCAGTTCTTTACTAAAGGGCCGAACCGAGGGATCCTGTTAACTTGGTCGACTTCGAAATATCAAGGTAAGATGCTTGTTTTCAGTCTCTCAAGATTCCACCAGTTCGAGAAAGTGCCTTCCCCATAGTAAGGTAGCAGGTCAACGTCTGGCCTGGCAGAGTCCAACTATATACTCTATAGTAGGATCAGATCAACTGAAGCACCTGTATTCCCTAGTTGGGAATCTTGCTTAGCGGATGTAAGCGAATCACGATCTTCTTCTGTGGATTCTAGTACAGCGGAAAGTACTACACCGAAATTAAATTACCGTAAAAGAAAAGAAAATCTTTAACGCTACTTATTGGACTAGCCTAGTGGCACAAGACCATCGAATTCCCCCGCTATGACCTTAGCTGATTGAGTGGGGCTGGCTAAGCTTGTTCCGTAAAACGCGTTCAAATCGTAGCTCATAGCCCCCTTACCAATGAGACAAGGCGGTAAAGCGTGACCGTTCGGCCAATGCATTCACTCACATACGTTGATTGCGGTGCGCCATATTCCACCATCATGCGGCTTTTTCTCTCAGTTCGATGCGCCATTTTCTTGTTGATACGATTCACTCAATCCTGCGCATAAAGATATGGACTACATCAAAAACCTTTACACCACATCGACTTTTTTCTTCCATAGGTCCTTGGTTTTTCTCTTTTCCTGAGCGTTTCACACTAAGCTCTTCGATCTTCAGGGATACGCGATCTCCCACTTTATCGTCGATGATCAGGGATACGCGATTCTTCCAAGTCCAAGCGTTTTCCCCACAGAATATCTGCCATCAAATCACCTTCAAACAGCGCCGGATTTGATGTTTCAAAGAAGTAGGTTTCTTTTTATGTTGAGCGATATTTCTTTCATTTCCCCAGCTTCCACTCTATTGTCCACTTCTAATAAACGTGATAGATTCTGCGAGATGCGATTCTATTGTAATCGGCTCTATCTATTCAATTATGGCCGGCTTGGAGACATCAGAGGAAGACCATCATCTCTATCCGGGTACGATTTTCCAAACCCTGGGATTTTTCTCTCTTTACCTTTACCGGTTTTTACTCTTCCTCATCGACATATCTGTTCCCCGATCCTCCCGTGCTCTAGCAATTGCGTGATACTACTAAACCGGATCGAGCTCTTCGCACCTGGATAGTACTCCTTTCACCGTGCTTTCGATTGTCTCACTTCAGCGCCATGCGCTTTGCTTCGCTTTATAGAAGAGAAAGACCGTTGTCTTGAGAGTGAAAAGCAAGCGCAAGCGATAGAAAGGATAGTCCCTCGCGTGGGCTTTTTTTTTTCACTATTTACATGGGATCTCTAACGAACGGATCTGGCTGTTAAACTACTTGTGTTGGCTTAACTTGGTAAACAGATTCCAGGTCAACCGGCTTCACTTATCGCCTTACTAAATAGGGCTATGCCCCGGCTGCTAGTGGGGTTCCAAACCTATATATGCGACGAGTTTCGGTTTAGCTAACCGGAGCGCTACCCCCTCCAGAGGAGATAATCTTCCCGAATAGGGCGAGATTCTGCTGCTTACTGCTCATCTTACAAAATATGAAAGAAAAAATGACTATGAAAGAAACTTTCAGTAATTATCGTTCTCTTTTAAATATTTTGGAACGGCCTTTCTTTTTTTTTTTCATTTTTGGAGGCTCAAGCGCAGGGACTTGGAAAGCCCTGGGCGTATAGCTGGACTGATAACAAAGGTCCAGTTATGCCTCTTCGGTTGCTTAACTAAA
The DNA here is from genome assembly GCA_948208565.1 of Hura crepitans. NCBI lineage: Eukaryota > Viridiplantae > Streptophyta > Magnoliopsida > Malpighiales > Euphorbiaceae > Hura > Hura crepitans. The sequence goes on along the minus strand of CANXYI011125627.1, from coordinate 11,747 downwards.
GAACGTTGTATTGCCACTTACCTTTTCGCCCGTTGGGTTTGTGATACCAAACAGAAGATGGGGTGGCTCGGCACCGCTTTGTATATTAAGTCTTGCGGTGTAGCCCTTCATAGGTATTATAGGAATAGTGAAAAGACAATTCACCCCCCTTTACCTTTTCCGGTGTCACTTAACCACTCTGGCATTCCTAGGTGTATTCCTTCTTTTCATCGTAAATAAGTAGGAGGGGCGAAACTGCGGATCAACTGGTTCGCTTTTCTCTTTTTTATCTTTCGATGTTTTCGTTATCCAAGTTTTTTCTTCTTAGAAAGAAAGGACGATTTGGGTACGATTCTATCGTGAGGAGGCCGTCCTCTGTCCCTGAAGATCTATTTAACGATCTCATACGGGTATGTCTAGATTTGGTTGAAAGGTATGTCCCCTGGGCTCTTAAGATTCCTTATGAATCTTGGACTGGACTTCGGTGGCTACCGAAATGGTAATCGTCACCTGTTAAGGATTCGGCATTCGGCGTATCGGGAGCAAAGCTTCCTTTCTTTCAGTGGCACAGGGGTAACCTAAGAGGTTACAGTATATAGCCACTAGGTCGCATTCTTCCCTAGTGAATGAGGGCTCGGGAGTTTATAGTATAATGAAGCCTTTCTTTCCGCTATTAGCTTCATCGAATTCAGGAGCAAGAGTAATAGTCTATAATGCAAAGATTGCTATTTGCATATATATATAAATATATATATATATGCAAACATCGGATTGAACTGCTCTCAGCTTTCAGGGGAGGGTCGGTTACTCTTTGGTTGGGCAGCACATTCTTTTCTTGCTGCATGTGCAGCTCATACTTACTTTTAAAGTATTAAGCACAAGAGTTCCTGCTGATTTTCTATGTATAGCCTGGCAGCCATTCTGATCGGCACGCCCTCGGTAAGTCCAGCTACTGGCTTCGCTCGTGAGTTAACGGCGTTGATCCTGCTAGAGTTCTGCTCGAGCCTGAGTTTCAACTCGTCGGCAACTTTTACAAATAGTCAATTTTGGGTTGCACTGACCAGTGCTGTGGTCTTTCGCCCGTTGATCGTCACATCGACATGCATGAGCTTTGACTCCTACCATTCCGGGCTCAAAAAGGACCCGAACGTGCCATCTCCTGGTTAAAGATCGGCCTTGTCGAGGAAGTTTTGAAATGGTTGGCTAGCCTTAGATTCAATCTTTGGAAGATCCAGGCACCGGAGCAGGCACTGACCCAAAAGTTCCAAGAAGTGGTCTCTCAAAAACGGATCTTGGTGTGTGTATAGATACCCCAGAGGGAGCCGGCGGAGCATGCCTTGTCACCAGCAGTTGTGCCTCCCTCCATTCCTTTGCTTGATTGAATTCTTCTGAGAATCATTCCTTCCAGCGCCCTCCATTGGTCACATTCTGATTTGGGAGAAACTGGGGCTGTTGATTAGGAATCGAAGATGTTGAAATTGATAACCTTTCCGCCCTAGCCTTGGTTGGCTACATCAGACCAGAAGTCATCTCCTCCCTCAGGAGAGTCTATTTCGCCTGCACAAAACCACTAAGCTTGGTCGGTCGAATAGCAAAACCATTCGAAGGTCTTTCTTTTTCACATACGCAACAACTTATACGGGCCGAGTTGGTTAGTAAGGAAATGAAAGATTTTACCCGCCTGCCCAACTATTAGTAGGTTCTTTAGAAAAGAAATCCATTTTTTTCCAAGCGTGATTCTTAAGAATAATTCATTCCCACGCGCCCGCTAGCCTCGACTCTACTCTAGACAGCCATAGTCTCTAGATAGCCCTAGCCAAGGTTCCGATTCAGATAGAGTAGCCTGCCTTGCTTTCTTTGAATAGGCCTAATCTTTTATCAGGAAAGAAAAAATGGCAGCAAATCGTCTGCTCACTGAGGTTAGATCGTCTTCTTTCGTAACCGTACCTGACTTTATCTCCGTCCCGTACTAGCCTCCCCGTCCCATGCTTTTTCAAGCCAGTCATCAAAGAACCTGCCAGCACACTCGACAGCAAGCCTTACCGCCGCGCGACTAGGTATAAAAGGCACAGGATCCCCACGGCCTGACCTCAACCGGTTATCCTATCCTCGGGTCTCGACACATTAATCCTAGCAAAAACCGGCTTTCATAGCCTTGGCTTCTTCAGCTCTAGTTCTCACTTCGCGCAGCTTCGTTCGCTCCCTTGGCCTTAGCCTCTCTGTCTTGTACTTAACCTATGCCCTCCATGTCCCCCAGGCTCTTCAGTAGATTAGATTTGTGTAACTCGTCTTTCAATTCCAATTTGAATCCCTCCGTCCCAGTCCGTCAGAATGAAATCAATGGAACCCGTCCCCTCCACCTATATAATAAATATAGAAAACGTCAACAGGCTCGTAACGTTCGCTTTCTCTTCACCTCGTTCGCTCAGATAAAGTCTCTCGTTCTACAACTCACTTTCAAGGAGAGAAAGTCTCATGCACATACGGGTGAAGTCTCATTCGTGGATGAAGATGGAGTCAAGCTGCCAGGGGGAGATCCACTCTTATGAAAGGGATAGGAGATGGGATTGAGACGGAATGAAATACTAATCCGGTACTACTAGCTAGCTATCCCACCGTCTATGGATAGCTTTCTCCGGTTCGATCTTACTCTTCTCAATAGTCCGATCCTTCCACCGGATGGATGAGAGGAAAGGAATATTTCGACTACCGCCGGAACAAGGATAGAAAGATTCTTTGTCATAGAAAGATGTCTTCGTCGGCCCGCCATCTTCTCTGCGGGTAGTGGTGTAAGAAATGATGAAGGTCCAACCCAGATTGAATGAGATCGCTTCCTCCCCTTCTGTCCTTCTATTGTATGTGGGGACTCTTTTTCCGCTTGTAGGCGAATTCCCGTATTGCTTAGTCGTAGCAGGGTCTATTCCATCTAGCCCGTAAGCAGTCCCGATCCTCTTTACGAAGTCTAAGGGGTGGGGCACTATTCCCCTATCGCCTTGCCGTCTAAGGTTCAATTGACTTCTTCTTTTTCCGGTGGTGCAGTTCCTCACCTTCTTGAGTCACGAAGGGTTCTAAACCATTTGCTTAGTTTACCTCCTCAATCCTATCATCCTTGGTCTTGGCTTGGAAGCAAGCTACCTTCCTTTAAGCCTATCGGTCAGCGAATAATCCTAGCCTCCCGCAGCCCTTTCTTTTACTTTCCCGATTGAGTTCTTTACTCTAAAACGACTAAGCAGCCTAAAGCCTTAACGCCCTTGCTTCTTGTCTTTTCCTTTTGCTTTTTACTCTGTCTTTCTGCAAGGACTGATTTAATTTTCTTTTTTTTTGTTTGAGATCTAGTCCTAGTCCCATTTCGCTATGTTGTTTTCCTCTTGCTTCCTTCCAATCTCTGTGTTGGAAGTCTTGCTCCCATTGTTTTAAGCGCCTTGGCTGCTGTCGATTCTGTCCTCCCTTACGCTACCGTGCTTTTTGCTTGAGTTCTTGTACCTGCTCCTCGGAAGCAAGGAATTTCTTTCTTGTTGGCAGCGAGTTCAGTTCCTCATTAGTGTAAGCCCCTAAGGGAAGAAAGAGTTCCACATCTCTCAACAGCAGGCTAGAAAGAATTTTGAGTCTTCTTATTGAGCTCCCTTTGCCGCTAGCGCTACTACTCATTTTGGTTCTATCTTCCTAGTGAGTTGAGCCCAGCCCAAGGGGCAATCAAGCTTTTGAAACTAGTGAAAATCGAACTAAGAATCAACTAGGCAATCCAGCTGACATTGAAAGCGATTCGGCTTAAGCGAGTGAGTGAACCCTATAGGTCTAGGCAAAGAGAACTGGGCTAACTCGACTTGCTCTGCTCTCATCCACTGAGATAGAGCTTACCTTTGAGGCATGCCTGAGAGCAAAGACAGATGCACTCTCTTCCGAAGCGGATTCCGCGCTTATACCTTCTCCGGAGACAGCGGACTCGGACTCCGTTCCTGCCTTCAGACTTTCAATAACCATGCGCGTACTTTAATTAGGAATGAACCAAAAAGTTAGCCCGCGTAAAGAGCAAAGATTGGCTTACCGCACCCACACCTGGCGTAATTGAATGAATGTTTTCAAGTCCAGTGGAATTACGCTCATTCCTTCTCTTAAAATAAAAAAGAACTAGTTGAATTACCGAGGGGAACTGAAACGAAACTCCTTTTCTATCGGGAATCACTCTTACCGCTTAGGAGAGAGAGCTAGTCTTGCATTTGAAGAACCGGATCTTCCTTTATTCTAAGATGCCAGTCTGACTTCTTACTTTCCTGAACCAAATCAATCTCCTCGGTAAAGGACTTTGGTTTGGCTATTCTTCGATCTCGAAAGAGTGAAAATCTCCTATTCGCTTACCTTGAACTTTCTTATACCGGATAGGCTCTTGGACTTGGAGCTCACAAATGCGCTGTTTGAGTGAACGAATGCGCTGTTGACATGAGATAATGAGTTGTTTGACTTTTTTCTGCTGAAGTCGGAGAAGATGAGGTAGCGGTTCGTGCTTGAGTTGAATCACTTGACTTTGGTCCTATCTTTATATTAAGTCGTAGATCCCCTTAAAAGGAAATGACATAGGTGTACCTTACCACTGCTGTATAAAGTCTTGAAAACTGGCTCACATGGAAGCCCGAAAAAGGTAAGGGTCAATGCAACTGTAGGGAAACATTTTCTTGCAGTCACACGTACCAGCTTGAAAATGAACTTTCTTAAACTGGCTTTGCAACTACAACTTCCATTAGAACTAGATGGTTGGGAATTGACACTTACACTCCAAAGGCTTACCTTTTTTATGCTATTGGAGGGGCCTAGATCTTCAAGCCTTAATGTTAATGGAAAGATTCATTCCTAAATTTGTCTATTGCCCCTGGTACTCTAACAGGTTGGGGGGATATTGGATAGCTCTTTAGCAAAGGATCTTAGATAGGTTGGTTCTATACTATAAGGGATCTTTTCTTACAATACTTTGGTATTGCATAAAAACCATATGATAGTGTTACTCCCTCCATATCGTGGAAGAAAGCATATTCAACACAAAATAGTCTTCTTAGTGCTTATCTCTTTTCAAGGGACTGCATCCCCTTCCTTCGGTAGCTCTTTTTGTTTCCCAAGGATAGCGGTAGCTGGGGCAAAGCCCGCTTTCTTCGCTCCGAGAGAGAAAGTCAGAGGAAAAAACACGTTCTCTCTTTGCGAGGTCCGAAAGTGGAGAACGCATAGCATTCTCTGGGCACATAGGATCAAACGTAAAGCAGCGCTTTCTTGGCAGAGTTTTAGGCGGCAAGATACTTTAGGGCTTGTTGGAGCTGCTGAGCATAACGAATCGAAGCCGAAGACGGATCAAGGTAGCTTGCCTGCCAAGCCGATAGGCGAAGGGCCGAAGCGAAGGATGGAGCGTGCAAAGTCGATCGTGCACCTGTCGTGTGACCCGTTGGTCCTACTACAGTGTACTTTTCAGGTGCAACACTCGAGAAGAAGGATATTTTCTAATCTAATAAAGGAAGCACACTCCAGCATCTACGGTGGTCATGTCAATAGTAAAATGCTGGCCAAGAAGATATTGCGTCAAGGATATTATTGGCCAACAATGGAGAGGGACTGTTATAATGTAGTGAAAAAATGCATGAAATGCCAAATCCACGCCGATATCGTTCGGACACCCTCATCATCTCCCCATACGTTGAGAGCTCCGTGGCCATTTTCAATGTGGGCGTTTGAGATTATTGGACCATTCACCAAGACTTTTGAAAATACAAATAGACCGGCATTCATCCTCACAGCCACCGAGTACTACACAAAATGGGCCGAAGCAAAGGCATTCACTGAGATCAAAGCGAGTACTGTAGTCAAGTTCATTATGAAGAATATCATCGCTCAATTCTAAGTACCCAAGATTTTTTTTAGTCACCGATAACGAACCTCAATTTATTGCTTAGCAAGTTAAGGATTTGTGCGACAAATTCAACATTGAATTGCATCACTCATCGCCCTTCTCTTCTACCCTCAGTCGAATGAAATCAAAGTTAACATTTTGAAGAAAACTGTTGAGACACCTCTAAAGTGGGGGGGGTCGGATTGGCTAGATCGTCTCGTTGAAGCACTCTGGGCTTACCGAACGTCAATTCGCACGCTGACGGAAAGGGCTCCGTAATAACTAACGTATGGGAGGATGGCCTCCATCCCAAAGGAAGATGAATCAAAAAGATGTGAATATGGCACTTCACTGCTCGGAGAGGAATGAATTCGTCTCCAAATCATCTTTTCCTTTAAGAAAGAAGTCAATTACGTTCGAGCTTTTTGGCAACTGATTCAACTCAAGCAATAGAAAGAAAAGCTATCTCCTAAAATCTCTAACTATGCTGAGTTCAATCAAGCTAAGAACTAGTCGACCTCCTTACTTATTTACCGCTCCTTCCCCTCACCCTCAAGTCACGACCTAATGTCAGTTATTTAAGTCCTTTTCGAGCTAGCATAGCAGCTGCGGATATGGAAGAGCCTTTCTCTAGCCTGGAGCCTGGAAAAGCAAAGTCCGATCTACGATAGGGGTCCCGAGCCTTCCATTGGGATTCGTGCAAGCAAGAGGTAACTCGATAGGACGTCAAAAGTGGGAATGCCAAATCAAAGAATGCCGACTCTCTTTCAAAAGACATGTGAGTAATTCCCTTGTCGAACATGAAACTGGCTAATTTAGGCATATTTCAATTAACCTTTGCCCTGTCCCGATGATAGAAGGAGAAGGTGATCAAAGCAGCTTGTTTCAAAGACATATCTCTCCATTTCGTTAGTGATTATGCCCCATCTCGGAACTTAGACTTTTATTAGTCATATGTGGAACTCTTTTCTCCTAAACTAAAAAATAATTTGCACGGGCGGAAAAAGTATGTTTTCGATTCCGCCGCATCCGTGTGAACTTCAAATGGCTTAGTGCTTTCTGGCTACTGCGCATTTGATAAGAGTCTTTACTTCTATCTTCTATACTAACTATGGAAGGGGATATTCATAGAATCTTTCTCTATTCTTATTTATTGATTGCATAGGATAGAAAGATGAAAGATAAAGACAAGTAAATGAAAGGCAAGTCACGGGATCGGGGGATTAGACCGAAGGAAGAGAAGGCTTAAACAAGCAGTCCTATATTGCATGTAGGAAGGGAGATGGGTGGTTCGGGGCATACTTCGATCAATGTTTTGGAAGTATCCGAACGAATGTAATTTAACATGGCGACCTATGTGGAATGCCTCGTTAGGCAAATACGATGCAAGACCTGTCACATCCAAGGTCAAGACGAAATCGACTCTTCATTTTATTCTTTAACTACTTCAAGCACATGGCTCTCCGGTCAGTGGCAGGTGCCGGTTTCGATGCAATTTCCGAAAAAGACCCGTATGCCTACAGATCAACGAACCGGAGGGAGCAAACCACCACAGCTGATATGGAATTTTATTTAAACTGAAAGTTTAATCTCGCGACTCGGGATACGTGCAAGGGGAGCCAGGGAAAGCGCAACCCTGACGTTACTAATGAGCTCCTTGTAGTGATCTATCTTACGTACGGCATTCATGTGTAATTTTTTCACTTCAGGTACACACGCTACGCACCTGGTCAATTTCATCGAGCCTAGCATGATCTATTTCACTTCTTTTACTCAATTCCCTTTATCTAGAAGGCCTAGCGCTAAAGCATAAGTTGAACCCACCAAAACAAGGGCAGTTCCCCGTTTCCCGATATACTTATTTTGCATGGGCCTATTCCTATCTATAAGTGGAATTCCCTTTCTAGGCCTAAAAGAAGTTATGGGGGGTTCATGTTCCTATAGTGACCTATTGCACCCCTTTATCTTAGGTTTCACACTAAGACTAATGAGCTATAAAATGATGCTTGGGGATTGCTTCTGCCCGTACTGTGCTTCCAACTACCGCCCACTACATCAGTCTAGTTTAAAAAAAAGCAGCAGCTAGCTTTATTGACGCAACCAGAGGTGCGAAGCGAAAGCGAGGTACGTGCCGATTTCCTATTAGCTGTACTGATGAGCTAGTTTGCTATATTTCTTGTGTCTACATGGTTGATTGGCCGGCATCCCCACTACTTGTATTGATTTCGTCCTCCTGTATGCTGTGTACCGCGTGCTGGCTTCCCCATGTTCTTATTCAATTATTGTCATTATTGGCTTACCGATGGATGTCCCTATCTCTATGTGCCTGGTTCCCCGACTACCATGTATTTTTTATTAAAAAGAGGGAAGCGAAAGCGCCTCCCATGTGGCGCACCCGGAACAGCATCCATTAAAAGAAAGCGGAAGCCCCAATTGATTAACTGATTGCGTTGCGCCTATGAAACACTATGAAATTACTACTCTATTTGGGCATACTCTTTATCTGTCTTATACGAAAGAAAGGCTAAGTCAGGAAGTCAGTAGAGTAGCGGAGCTATTTCAGGGAGAAATATATCACTGAAACAGTATTCATTCGCACCTTACTTGATTCATTCCTTCCACCCGAAGTCCCTGCTGCCTGCCTGGGATGAGCGTCCTCTGATCTAAATACGAGCTCCTGTTTGCTTTCTTTTCTGGCAATGAGCTAGCTTAACCCTGATTGCTTAAGGCTTAATACAGTCATGTTGGATCTCCTATTCGTACTGCTACCAGAAAGAGAAAGACTGATTGTGACAGCTCAATCGGATAAGAATCTCTTATTTACAGAACAGAACTGTGCCAACGTGTGCCTACATTCTTAGTATATTTGATTTACCAGTTCCGGGAAGAGATATTTATTGAATAGAAAGAATGAAACCAGTACCAGCTTATCGCCAACCGTGCTTCCTACCAACTCCGCCAACCCCAGACGGGGATATTGATTTAGCCGCACCTGAACCCGCAACTGCTGCCTCTACTCCGCCTACTTCTTGTGCCGACTTCGCCAGCCTCGCGGGTACCGATTTCCTCCTGCTGGAACGATGTCACTTATGGGAGGCCAGTGACGGTCTACCCTCTTTCTCGATATCCTAATTCTAGCGTTCGTTAGCAGAAGTAGAGATAGGGGTAGATAGGATTTATTACATTACAACATTTATGTAAAAATGACAGAAGCCGCTATAAAGGGAAGAAGCACATCCTGCACCTTCACCTGCGAAGCGCTACGCTCCTGCTTACGAAAGACTACTTTCCAAGCGAACTACTGAAGACAGACTACTGGGAGTGGGAATAAAGCTCCAGCCCTTAGCCCTGAACTCCTTCAATATCGCACCTATTACCAAAGACTGAACCAAAGAAGGGATGGGATAGACGGGTACACCGGCCTTAACAATATCTTGTTTAAAGGCGGTGACACTAACTAGGCCTTCCCAAGCCTCAGCTACTGTAGAACCAAAGCAAAGAGAAGGCGCATCAACTCAACTTGAAACCCAAGGGGCCACCTATCGGTAGCCGACTTAAGATCAAAAGAGTAATACACCTCTCTTCCAGCTAACCTATCCAGAGGACGTGTCTGATTAAAAGTCCCATCCATAGGAAGACGTCTGAGAACAGACATCGCCCATGAATGAAACGGATACAACATCCGCTGGTGTAGATAGTTGCCAATGGCAAATATCCGTCTTTTACCACCTCCCTCAACAACTTGGGAAAGGCGACCAGTATAGCGATACTTAACGGATGAAAGAAGCGGGGGAGGACAAAGAGTGGAGGCAATAGGGCCTTCGGGAGAGAAGGAAGCAGGCCTGTTAACCATGTAGACTGTTGGTGGTATGGCATCAATAGCAGAAGTCTTAACTAAGCCCTTCCGACAACAGATTAGTGCAGTTACTCTAACAGCGGCAATCGCCCATGGTTCTGCCCAACTATATTCATTATGACCCAAGGCTCACTCCCTGCCCTAAGCTAAGCCCTACGGTTCCTTCGCTTCCCGCCGTTAAGAGTTCTGGCTTCTACGGCAATAAGAGTTAAGGACAGTAGTTAGCAATCCCGGTATTCAAAAGGAAGAATTTACATTTCCTCCTCGGCAAGTAGAGTTTCCTCTGTCCTTTCTTCTGTTAGCTATCTCAACTCTTCGCTAGTTTCTATAAGAAAATTATCCCAAGGAAACAAACCAAACCCGCGGAACCGAAAGCTATGAGACTTCTCAACAGCTACCCTGAAGAAAGAGGGAAGACTCAGTTTCAAACTGTAGGAAGAGGCCACGATTCAAGACTATATAGTGAAAAACTATCAGAACTAGCTGGATTCCCTGCCTTTTAACCTTTAGCTTTCGTGTAAAGTAAACCACTCGTTGCTTGCAGACTGGCTTTCAGAATCGGTAATCAGAGGAAGCTTACAACTGTAGCTGCAAACCCGACCCGATGTAATGCAAAAAAACCTGCTGACAGGCACACCGTCCTTATTCGCTTCCAACGAAGAACCAACGGAGCAGAAGGCGGTGCGGGAAAGAGGATGAGCTGCCAAGCATTCTCAATGGCTCGAAACTCCCTTCTCCCTTGCAACCTCTGAAACGAAAGATCTAATGCTTCCGAACCTAAATGCTCGATAGACTGGATGGCAGAAGAGGATCTAAGATGTGCGGAAAGGCTAGAAGGAAAGAGATCTAGTACTTCCAAACCTACACTAACTATCAAGCCGCCTAACCACTTTTACCTTTCGTGGAAAGTCTTCTGCTCGTTCTGATTCTCGTTACACTCGTTCTTTCCTCTCTCTCTCAACTGGATTATAGAATAGAACTAGATTAGACTAGAAGGGAGGAATGAATACACGCTTAGACCTTGCGGCTTCTGACTTTCCTCTTTTACTGCTTCACTCTTACACTTTTTGATTCACCTGCTAACTTTTTTAATTCATTGAGGTAGGCTCCATAAGACATATAATAGATAGATGTTGGGTAGAGTAGGATATCCGTCTTTGTCTTATAAAGTAGATAGACTGCCTTTACTTTACCGCTAGTGCTCTTTCATTGACTGTGTAGGATTGAGCTTTCACTACTAGAATGCACCTGCCAACTCCGATTGCTTGTGCTTATTACCACTTCCTCCTAGTCCTCTTCCTTGCTTTACAAGCCTAAAAGGGCTTTCACATCAAGGACTCTGTCCTCTTTGGACCAACTTGAGTATCTAGTAGAGAATCTTGCTATGATTGGTCGATCGGGCCACGTTGCTTACAAAGAAATGGATTTTCTCACGAGTTATGATCTGGTACGATCGATCTCATCAAATGTGTTTTTCCGCAATCGCCAATCTAGCCTGTGTTTGCAGGCTGTCGGTGTCTTGTCTGTCTAGGTATTCCCCTTCCTTTTGGTGGTGTAGTGAGTCCAGCGGCTTATTATTAGTAGGCCAGGGCTTATTATTGAGAATGTAAAGAACTTTTCTTATACTTATAATAAGATAAAAAATAGATAATGTTAAAAGCACGCATAGACGCACTAATGCTAAGGGCTGGCGCGCATAGCCCTTTCTACTGTGGAATTAGTCCTAGGTACCTAGCCTCGATTCACGTCGCAAATAAGCGGATAAGGCGCATCTGATCTTTCTTCTTCAGTGCCAGGCAAAAAGGAAAAGAGCTAGCAATAAGAGCAGAGCTGGGGATCCATCTTTATCGACTTCCTTTTTCATAACTTGGATAACATCTTTATCCGATTATGGACATCTGAGACGAGGAAACTCCTAGTGCTCCTGCTCCTGCTAATGAAACTTTTAAAGCAAAGATTCGATACGTGCAAGTAACTCCTTATTAATTACCTATGGCATTCTCTGATCGGCCTAATCTCGTAATACATGGCTATGCCCCTGAGACT
>CANXYI011125562.1:0-19201 GCA_948208565.1 Hura crepitans | reverse complement strand
CTCTTAAACCTAAGCTTATAAATACCCATTTAGGGGTATGATCAAGAGGGGGGGGGGGATCTCAATGGAGTATTAATAAACCTAAGGAGGAGGCTAAGATTCAGAATTACAACAACTAAAAAACCCTTGAGGAATCACTCTACTTGTCTAATTAACCCACACTAAAAAATCTATTGTTCTAAAACCCAACCATTGTCTTATTGCTTGGTGCTTATTTCAAGGTAAGATCTGAGGCTTATCACTATGCATATTCTTGTTGTTTTATGGACCTATGATCTGCAAGGATTAATCACAAGTGAGGTTATTCTATGTAATCCCCACTTTGATTATAGGAGTAGGTCATCTTTTTAATTGTTTTGTATTGTAAAATTGTCTATTTCTATATTAAAAATATTTTGTAATTTTTGTCCTAATCGCATAGACTTATATGTGAGCATGTCTAAGTCCACACGGACTAACACTTTTGATATATGCATAATTTATAGCTTACGCTGACTTATATGTGAACATGTCTAAGTCTACACAGACTAACTCTATTGTTATATGCATGATTTGTAGTCTGCACGGACTTAGGGTCAATAACAGTGTTACGCCCATCTTATGTGTTGTGTTTTAATACATTTTGTTTACCATACTGACATGCCTAAAAATAATATTACCGTGTATAATGATTCTATTCTCTAATATGTATATTGTTAACATACTGAAATTGTTGTTTAGTCCCCACGGACTCCCTCTCATAAGGATTATAGTTTGCATGGACATACTTGTTTATTCCTATGTATATTGTTGTGTAATCCTTATGGACTTATTTTCATGAGGAACTTAGTCTGCACAGACATACATATTTTATTTCTACGTATTATTTATCTGGTACCATTAACCTCTTTCTTTGAGTTGTATGCAAGTGACCCTTCTCACTGGAGTAGAGGTCTGGACGGACTTAATATCATTTATGTAGTAGTCTGCATGGACTAATGTCAAAGCCTCATAGAGTCTGCATAGACCAATCAACATATAAACGGGACCATTCTAATGCTTTGGATTATTTCTTTTGGTTTTGTACTATTTATGCTTCATTGCTTATTTTGGGGTTGTAATAGCTAGTAAATAACTTGTTTTACATATTAAAACCTAACTTTCACTCCAAACAATTTTATATATAATTAAATAGTGTTTTCCTTAACAAAATGGATTTATATTTTCTTAATCAAAAGTCATAATAATAAAATGTGTTTTAATAGAGGCCAATCTCCTAGAGATGGGAGTTAGGCAATTACCACTGATTCCTATGGAATTATGGGTAATTGTCAGGTCAAATAACAACTAATCAATAACCCACTTTCTGGATGTACAAATATGTTTGTTAAATATTGCACTTTACTTTCTTTACATGAAAAGGTGACATAAATACTTTAAATATAAATGCATGCTTGATTGAAAAGAGATTGATAAATGTTACAATATAAAAAAAGGCATATTATAAGGGCATAAATAAGATTTGAATTCTGAACCTTTCTGGTATAGAAGGTTAGAGGTCCTAGTGTAGAGGCCAGGTGGCAACACCACTAACCACTCTCGTCCCTGATAAAAATATCATAATCTCTATAGTAGAATTAGTACTAGGATGGGTAACATTTTGGGAAGTGACATCTCTTATTTGATTTGAATAATAGATTGGGTAGGGGGTGTTACATTAGGTGGTATCAGAGTCAGTTTAGGTGTTCCTAGGCATAGAGTTTTACATGAGTGCATTAGGGTTGATTTTTAGTTCTAAACTACTATGCTGCTTGAGGCTGATAATTGTCTCTTTAGTAGCGAGACAAGATGAGCGAGCATATGCCACTCCCTAGTGAGGAAACTATTGAAAGCCATACACCACCCACCATTCAGTGGCCTGCTAGTTTAGAGGCTTTAGTGCTCAATGATGCTACCCATCCAGTTGCTGCATAGGCATATTCACAGCTAGCACTCCTATAGTAGATGGTAGAATTACTTAGACAAGCCATTATTGCAAATGCTCCACCACCACTACCACCACCTATGCCTACACCACCTTCACAACCTTAGGCTTTGTAGAAAACATATTTAGAGAGAGTTAAAAAGATAGGAGTAGAAGACTTTCTAGGCACCTGAGCAAATGAATCTTTGAGAGTTAAATATTGGTTAGAGAAAACCATTAGAATCTTACAGCAGTTAAAGTGCTCATTAGAGGAGAACTTGATATATGCGACTTCACTATTATAGGAGGAGGCCTTCCATTGGTGGGAGATTACATTTTAGTGTAAGATAGTAGAGGAGATAAATTGGGATTTCTTTCTAAAGGAATTTAAGAAGAAGTATATCTCAGAGACTTATATTGAAAAGAGGAGGTAAGAGTTATTATATACAAGATCACAAAATTCACTTCTTTGGTTGTAGCTGCTTATGACATGAAGGAGTTGCTAAAGGAGGTGAGAGAGACTTAATACAAGAAGGGATCATTTGTCCAAGGGCAAGCTAGTTTGGCCCCAAAGGTAGGTAAGAGGTAGAAGGAAGGACAAATATCTTAGCCACCATGAAGATAGGCCATACACTAAAATTGGAATAAGGTTACTAGTTTAGACCCAAGTAGTAACTCGCAACTAGTGCCCCTACTTCTATAGCTAGGAATGCCCCACAGAGATATGGTACCTATGGAGGAAGGATGAAGGAATTTGTTAGAAGAGTCGACCAGGTGCATACTTCGTATATGGATCCAGAGACCATTTTTAGAGAGACTACCGTAGAAAGTAAGAAGGTAGTGCTCAAATGCAGGCATCTTTACCAACACCTACTACGAGTTAGAGAAAGACTAGTAGTGAGAGAGCTGGCACCATTTAGAGGCCCAAATCAAAGGCTCAAGCTTAGATGAGGTAGTATGCAATTTGATCCAAGGAGGAAGTTGATTCTCTAGATGTCATAGTAGGTATATTCTCTTTATTTGAGCTATCTATTTTATCTTTGATTGGCTTAGGATCCATACATTCTTATATTTGTATGGCATGAGCACAAGATAGAGGGTTAAAACTAGAACATATGGATGTAGATATTATGGTTAGTAACCCAATCGAGCAACACATAATAGTTAATAAGCTATATAGAGACTGCCTTCTAATTGTTTGAGGGCATGCACTTCCTGCAGACCTCATTGAACTCCCATTCGATGAGTTCAATATCATTTTGAGGATGGATTGGCTATCCAGACATGAAGTTGTGGTGGACTATAAATGGAAGAAAATTTTCTTTAAAAATCCAAATGGGTAAGAGGTGGCCATGTTTGGTGAGAGAAATATTTCCACCAATATTGTTTCAGTTGCTATAGCTAGGCAATTAATATGGAAATGATATGAAGCATATTTAGCTTATGTAATTGACACCAAAAAGACCAAATTGAGCCTTAATCAGATACTTGTGGTATCAAAATTTCTAGATGTCTTCCCTAATGAATTGCTTGGACTATCACCGTAATGGGAAATTGATTTTGAAATTGAGGTATATCTAGGCACTACACCAATATCCATGGCTATGTATCGTATGACACCTGTAGAATTGAAGGAGTTGAAGGTGCAACTATAGGAGTTACTTGATAAGAGTTTTATTAGGCTGAGTGTTTCTCCTTGGGGAGAATCAATGCTATTTATGAAAAAGAAAGATGGTTCACTTCAATTATGCATTGACTATAGATAGTAAAATAAGATGACTATTAAGAACAAATATCCTTTACCAAAAATTGATGACCTCTTCGATTAGCTGTGTGGAGCTAGTTTATTTTCCAAGATCAACTTTAGATCAGGTTACCATTAACTAAGAATTAAGGAGTCAAACATTCCTAAGATAGCTTTTTGGATAAGGTATGGCTATTATGAATTCTAAGTGATGTTGTTTGGGCTTGCTAACACCCCAGCAGCATTCATTGACCAAATGAATTAGATTTTCAAGCCATACATACATTAGTTTATGGCAACATTTATTGATGACACCTTAGTGTATTTAAAGACTAAGGAGGAGCATGAATAACAACAGAGGCTAGTGTAGATGCCTCACCTTTTGGCCTTTGATAATCACTAGAGATAGGCTCTTAAGCAATGGCACAATCCCTTTAGGAAACAAGTCTACATGGACTTATTTTAAATAAGGTCTGTACGGACACACTCCATCTAGGTCTATACTAGCCTAATCAGCTCTACCAAACCTAAAGCCTATGGTCTGTCCAGACAAGTCCAAGTTTATATTCATATGGACTAACTTAAACATAGCCTAAAGGCCATAGATTTGCGAGAAAGCATACAACTTAGGTTCGTACAGACTAAGATGTACCAGTCCACATGGACTTGCTGCCATAAAATCTTCTAGAAGTGGGATTTTTCTATTTGGACTATAATTCCTAATCATGTTATAATTCTATTTCCTTTTTATGGGAAACTCTTAAACTTGAGCATATAAATGCCTTTTTTAGGTATGAAGAAGGGGAGATTGATAATCAAATTCATAGCAGCTAAGAAACCCATCTGTGAGTCTAGGAGAGGACTCCAATCAAGATAAAATCTACTAGTCCTATTAACCTCACCTAAAATAATTCCTTTTATACTCCTACACTTTTGTGCTATTGCTTAAAGAGCTTATTCGCAAGGGAATATCTGAGGTTTCTTTCATATATAATTGATACTATTTTTCATGGACCTATGATCTACAAGGATTGATCATAAGTAAGTTGATTCTATGTAATCCCCGCTTTGATCATAGGAGTAGGTAATGGTTTTAAGTTATTTTATAATGTAAAATTAACTAGCATTACATCATATTCATTATGTTATCTTTGTTCTAATTGCACGGAGTTATTTGTAAGCATATTAATGTCTGTATGGACTTACTTTCTTGATATGTGTATAATATATTGTCTGCATAGACTTATATACGATAATAGTATCTTATTTGTTTTATGTATCATGCTGTAATATATTTTGTTTACCATATCAATATAATTTTATGATGTAGCATATTGTATAATTATCTCATTCTCTAAAAAGCATATTTTTAATATATCAAACATATTATATAGTCTACAAGGACTCATTCTTATGAGGAGCGTAGTCTATATGCATAATCTTATCTCATTCTTGTATATTCTTTCTTTAAGTCCACACAGACTCTCTTTCATAAGGAACATAGACCATGTGAACATTTATTTTGAATTTTGATTTCACATGTATTTGTATTTCTTATGAGTCTATATGAATCTTTTATCTGGTATCATTAAACCTCTTCTTTTGAGTTGTATGCAAGAAATCTTTCTCACTAAAGTGGAGGTTTGAATGGATGTAATATCCCTCATAAGTAGTAGTCCGCACGGACACGAGCCAGAGCTACATAGAGTTTGTACAGACTTATCAGTTTACAGATAGGACCATTTCATAGGACCATTTTAGTGCTTTACTTTATTTCCTTTAGTTTTGTACTTATTATATATTTTGGTTTATTTTAGGTTGTAATAATTAGTTAAACATCTTATTTTACATGCCAATTACCCATCTTTCACATCAAATGATTTTCTACTTAATTAATTGGTTTTCATTATAAAATATATTTGAGTTTTCTTAATCAAAAGTCATATTAAAAATTTATTTTAAAAAGACCAATCTCTTAAAGATGGGAGTTAGGCAATTACCACCAATTCCTATGGAATTATGGGTAATTGTTAGGTCAGCCACAACTAATCAATAACCCAATTTCTAGATGTATGAAAATATCAATATGTTCATTTTATGCTTTAAATACCATCATTTACTTCTTATACATGCAAAGGTGATATAGATGCCTAATTATAATGTATGCTTTTTTAATATGAGATTGATAAATGTTACAATATAAAATGGAAGGCATATTATTAAGGCATAAATAAGATCTAAATTTCGAACCTTTCTAATACAGAAGATCAGAGGTCCTAGTGTAAAGGTTATGTGGTGACTCCACTAACCAATCTTATCCTCAGTAAAATACATAATCTCTGCAATGGCGACTCCACTGGGGACTGAGAATCTCAATCTAAAAGTGCCTAAATAATATGTCATCCAAATATTATAATTTTTATTAGTCTTTTTATACTGTGTCCCTATTACCCTGGATAGTGTTGTGAACAATGACTCCATTTTTCATTCAAGAATGGGAAAATGCAAGTACATCCATCAGTCACTAGCCTCGTGCCTTTAGGTATATGAAAAGGTAAACTAATGGATTATTATTATCTGTAATTGGAAAGCCCTATTAGGAGGGACCTCTGCTTGTGGGAGCCTTAAGCCTTTTAGCTAAACCCTAAACCCATATAATCAAGCATAACAACTTCTACTAGGTTGAATGACCCGAAGAGATTGCGATTGCATTATGACTGTTATGTGGGTCTATTATGTTTAACCTCATTTGAAGTGGGGGCAAGCCTATTGTGCCTTTTATCTTGGAATGAGCCTAACCTAATTTCACTTTAAATAAGATTTAAATATCATAGGCCATTATATTCGCATGTGCTTTAAATATGAGAGGTTATTAGTCCTAATGCAGCCCATAAGTAAACCTATGTATTCTACTTAGGAAAGAACTTGTTTAACCACGTGTGTGGGTAGAATATGGTTGGAAGGTTTCTTACATGTGTTTGTCACTGTTGCACAACATGCATCATCTACATCGTATAATGTTAATATTATACATGTATCATCTCTAACCCTTTATTTTCATAGTCACCATTAATCCTTCATTTACTACTTCGTGGAAATGGATAGGCAAGTGCCTCGACCGAACTAGCAAAGCATTACTAGTTCAACCTAAGTGAGGAGCTATGTCGATTGATAAGTATGTAACCAAAGCCATATTTATAAAGGCAATGAATGAGATGGAGAAGAGAATTATGGTAGCTTAACAATTGCCCTATCACATGTATATAGCTAGAAGGAAGTAGGTCAATCTTCAGCCACTCATAAGGGAAAAGAAAGAGTGGATGGAGGAGATAACAAGTCTTCTAATGAAAAAAATCCACAATTTACCAGGTCATACCACAAGGTTCCCCTTACCAAAGTAGTTGAGGATTACCAATTAAAAAATCTCAATGAGAAGATAGAAGCTATGACTAGGCTAGTCATAGAAGCTAAAGACATTAACCTTGATGATATCAACTTAAGACTTGATCGAGTAATGCCTCATTAGTTTAAAATGCCTAACTTAAGTAAGTTTAATGGCATGATTAATCATCACACTCACTTAAAATAGTATGTTGTTGCTATAAGAGCTACTCATCTCTCCGAGGATCAAATTGAGAGCTTATTCAGCATGTCTCTTATGGGCTAAACTTTAGACTAGTATCATTACCAAGAGAAAATGATCAAAGAAGATTATAATAAATTAGCATGGGCATTTAGTAAATAATACTCTAATAATGCCAATATAGAAATTACATTGAAAGATTTAGAGTTGGTGAAACAAAGACCAAAGAGAGCTTCTTTGATTACTTACAAATATAAAGAGATAAGATCTTGAAGATAAGGAATAAGCTTGAGAACATTGATCAAATTAAGATGTTCATTAGGAATGCAAACAATTATATGAATAGTGGGCTAACTACTAAAGGTATCACCACTTGGGAGCAATTGAAAGACATTGCCATCAACCTAGGAGCGCATTATTAGAATAAAGGGTTCAAAAGGGCGAATAACCCCACTTTCACAAGCAATATCATTGGACCTGTAAATAAAATAGCCGATGCACATGTTATCCAAGGTAGAAGATATTCTAACCTAGGTAAATCTTTGTCATGGTGTTTGAGAAAACTCACTAAAGAGGGTAAGTTACAACCACTTCCACCTTAGCCACTCAATAGACTATTACCAACTAATCATAAGAATGACCAATATTGTGCTTATAACCAATGAACTAGACACCTTATTGACAACTACAAACTCCTTAAAAAAGCCATCTAAAACCTTATAGATTTTAAACAAATGCTCGATCTTGAAGCCACCATAAATCCCATACCCAAACACCAAGCTGTTTGCCTTTTAAATTTGGACTGCTTGAAGAATACATGCTTAGAGAAACTTATGGATTTGGCTAAGAGATCTACAAAGGGGTGAGAGAGAGTGAATCCATTATTTTAACTAGCTTTTGGGAGAGTGAGAGTGATGGTGAGCCTAGGGAGAGCAAAAAGTTCTTGGATGAATCTTCTAATGAAGATTCTAAAGAGAGAAAGAGAGAGCCACTCAGGGTTGATGGAGAAGCAGTAAAAAAAGTAAAAAATAATAGTCAGATCTTACCCAAGAAAGAGCTTGAAACAAAGGAAGGTGAGTATGAGTAAGTGCTAAAGCAGCTAAAAAAGACCTAAGCAAATATTAGCATTTGGGACTTGCTAGTGTCATGAAAGGACCATAGGTAGAAGCTAGTCAAAGCCTTAGGACAAGTTGTTATATCTACCACTATTACCCTTAATAAGCTAATACAAGTGATGAAAATAGGCAAGACAGGCCTTATCACCTTTTTGGATGTTGACTTGCCCCTAGAAGGAAGGGAACATAACTAACCTCTCTTTATTAAGGAAAAAATAAATGAGAAAAAGATAAGGTGTACCATGGTCGATGATGGTTCCTTATTATGTGTGTGCCTAACTAAAATCTTATCTAGTTTGGGAATTAAGAAAGAAGATCTACCACCTTCAAGTATCACCATCAAAGCATATGATGACACAAAAAGACAAGCTGAAGGTTACTTCACCACCAAGGTTCAAGTAGGCCCAATTACAAATAAGGTAGAATTCATTGTGATTGATATCCTAGCTACATTTGCTATTTCTCTAAAGAGACCTTGGTTCCATAAGCTTAGAGGAGTCCCCTCTACCTTTCACCAAATGATCAAGTTCTCGTATGAAGGCAACATTATTACTACAAAGGCTAAAATCGATCATGTAGTTTTTGCCTTGGCTATCGCCAATTAGCCTATCACTAGATTTCACATTATTAGAATTTATAAAGACTATATAGACCCCACTATATCCAAGATGATGAAAAAGATGGATTTTTTCCCTAGTGCTAGTTTAGGGAAGAATTTACAAGCTACAACTGAGCTACTGTAGCTCCACACCTAGAAGGACATAAGAGGATTGGGATACGATCCAAGCAAAGGGGGGAACTTGAAGAAAGGGAACAATTTGGGGGACTACTTTTTCAAGAAAAATGTTACAAGGTATGATAGGACTCCAAAACATATGGTAGTGGATAGATGTTACAAGCTGGGTTTTGACATTTTTGTAGACGTCATTGATTAGGAATCAGGCAACCTCGCTCAAATCCAATGGATATGAGAAGTCTTTCCTAAGCTGTTAACTATTAAAGAAGTCTATTCTAGCTCTCTTAAAATTTTGTTTGATTTAGATTTAAATTTTGATTTAATTATGAATGAACTATATCTTTGTGACCTCTTTGAGGGATACAATCTTCTTTCCAATAAAATTAACAATGAGTTTGCTTGTTTGTGTGATGTTTTTCTTGATGGTAGCATGCATCGAAGCAATCATTACAGGAGCATTTTTTACATTAATTGCA
Source organism: Hura crepitans (assembly GCA_948208565.1). Classification (NCBI taxonomy): domain Eukaryota; kingdom Viridiplantae; phylum Streptophyta; class Magnoliopsida; order Malpighiales; family Euphorbiaceae; genus Hura; species Hura crepitans. The sequence continues at coordinate 9,605 of CANXYI011125562.1, read as the reverse complement.
TTAAAACTAATCCATTTAATCTTGGCATAAATGAAAAACCTAAAAATATATTAATTGTAATGCTTGTAAGTTGAGGCTTTATGAATAGTACCATTAAGGCTGGAAAGTATTCCTAGAGTGCCAAATTATCTTCATGAAGCTTAAGGTAGGGTACTAGTCATGAAACTTCAAGGGGCCAAAAAATGATGAAATTGACTTAATTTAAAGATTTAACAAAACCAATAAATTATTTTAGGTTATAATCTAGTAGGTCGTAGGCTCAGATAGAGTCAGCCTAAGAATAACTTAGGATGTGGCCAGATAGACCTAAAAATAACATAGTTTGAAGGTTAAAAATTCCCCTAAGTCCATTGATAAAAGAATTTTTGAATTCTAAGGTCATTTACAAATTCTCTTAATTTTTTACTTTGCACACAAATTGAGATAGTTGGTTAACTATCTTGTCGATGGAATTTGGTTATAAAAATTTATGAGCCCCTAAATGGGACCAATTGATAATTTTTGAAATAAACATAGTAATTTTTGGAGGTTTGTGTGATTTTTAAAAATTTCCCAAAGTTTTTGTCGAAATTGAGTATTTTCGGGATGCTCAGGTGGCAAGTGACCCCACTCATGCCACCTCAGCCACTATAAATAGGTCTTGGTGGCACCTAAGTGGCCACATGTTAAATACCACTCACTACCCTTTCTTTCCATCTCCCTTTTTCCTCTACCATGTCGATGCCACTTCTCCCTTCCATCCACAATTTTTGTTCCTTTTTGCAAGCTTGTCTCTTCCTAATTGCCACAAAAAATCATGTTAATGTGTTAAAAATTAAATTAGGAAGGAATTAGGAGCCATAGAAGTCCCTAAAGCTCAAAGAAATTCAAGGTGTGTGCAAGTGTACATCAAAAGGGGCTAAAAGGCAACTTCTTATGTGTAAGTGATTCCATCATTTTTAATTTATTTCCTATAGTAATTCTAAGAATGCTTATTAGCTTGGAATTTGATTTAGAGACTTGTGTGATTTTTTAAGGATTTTTGAATAGGAATGGCGTGAATGGAAGTAAAGGGAAATTGAGGTGTGCTTTGTCTTTTTCAAGCTTAAAGTAAAGAATCCATCCCCTTTTATAGTAAGGTATGTGAATTTAGAGTATTTGATTTATGCCTTTGGCCATATCCCGTGACTTTTGTGTTGATATTGTGTATGGAATGTATGGTTATATTGCCAAAAGCTTTCATTTGGATGATGTGAACTTGTAACTAGGCTATTTAGGTGTGTTGTAAATAGTTTAGGTGCTGAGTTTAAACAAATGAATGGAGGGTGATAGCCATAAATTGTCCATGAGGGTATATGCCTATAGGTATAAGGATATGGGATAATTTAGGTATGAAATGGACTATTTTGCCTATGTATGATTGTTGTTTTTAATGGAGTGTGTGTATGTATGGTTAGTTAGGTAAAGAATGAAAGGCTTAGTAATGGTTCCATGGGTGGTCATGAGGTGTCTTATGTATTAAGGCATGTTTTGAGATGCTAGCATGGTGTATAAGTTAGAAAATGGCATGTTAGGTAAGGACTTGTGTGTATGTGTGGTGAATTGGGTGAAAACATACATGTGGTGAGTGATCTAGGCCTATCCGAGACATGTCAAGGCTTAACATATGTGTGATTTGCATGGTAATAGCCTTATATGTGTGTAAGCATGTTTGTGTGATGTTAAAATATGTGTATGTGTGCTTGATTGTGGTTAAAGGCATGAGTATGGCAATTTGGGAACATTAGCCTAGAGTTATGCAAGGCAAAAATGGCAAGAAAATGAGGTATGACTTGGCATGTACATATCTATGATATGGCATGACATATTTGGGATGAATTTTGCAATGTTTATATAGCATGACCTAGGTGAATATGCTTATGTAGTAAGGCATGAAATGTATATAATATGGGATACCTTTTTAAGGTCAAGAAAGGTTTAAAAAATAAACTTGAATTTGGCTTGTGATAACTTAGTAAAAGTGAACTTAAAATGGACTAGCTCTAGCATGAAAATAGTACCTTAAATTGAACCAATTTGTAATATTCATATGGCATGGAATGGAAGCCAGTTTTTATGGCAATTTGAGATATACATTTGAGAATGGCTTTGGGCCTAGTGCAAATGGCAATAAGAAAGAATGTAAAAAGGGCCTAGAATAGAACTAAAATGGCCACTACAAAAGTATAAAATAACCTATAAGTGTCCCTAAAAAAATGAATTTTGAGACTATACTTAGAATGAGTCCTTAGCATGAATATAAGTGGACTAAAGTAATAGACTAGACTAGATTTAAGATGACTTTAATTTTGCCAAAGAAAGTGCCCAAAATAATTCAGAAAAATTGACTTGAAATTATCTGGTAGAGCTAAAAATGACATGTAATTGTTTAGGTAAAAAATAAACTGTTTAGAAAAATTAATAACTATTTATTTCCACTTTTAGTTTTTATAAATAGATGATCAATAAAGAAATAAACATAAAATGAAGTCAAATGACCCATTAGTTAGACACCCACAAGATGGGTTGGTTGGTCAACTTAGGAATTAGCTGTTGCTAGACTGTCTATTTATTAGACTAGGCCAGTGTGGCAGTTAGGGTCCAAAATATGGGCCTTTGCACACTTTTATTTTGATGAATTACTTTTGAGAGGTCTACATACTGATCCCTATGTTTAGTTGCTTACTTCTAGGAGGTTCCTATGAATTGATCCCTATGGCTATATCAGGCCACTTTTAGAGGTCTATGGATTAATCCTTACTTTTAATTTTTATTTTTGGGAGGTTTTTATGAACTGATCCTTATAGCTATATCAGGCCAGTGTAGTGATCAGGGTCTAAAATGTGGGCCACTACACACTTTTTTAGTTCCCTCTTGGTCAAGTGTCTGTAAGTGCCATCTACCTTTGTTGGGCCTTTGAAATGGAATTAAAGTAAAGTAAAATACAAGTCTAGAATGATTGATGATAACTTATGATGATAAATTTAATAAATAAAATATAGTGGCATTTGGTAATTTTGAAGTAAACTTGGCATATCATCTAAATGGCATTAGACATATGGCGTATCACTCACACACTTCATCTAGACCATTATATTATGTTTGCTTGTGTATGTTATTATGTGTGGCATGTTTTGAATGGATTAAATTCACCACTGAGTTTTATACTCAGCGTAATCATGTTATGGTGCGTAGGTAGCAAGGATAAGCATACCAGCCTCAGAGATTGTGTAGTGTAGCAATAGAAGTATTATAGGGTAAATAAAGTTTCTTTTTATTTGGGTAATGGCACTAATGTAAATACTATAGGTATAGGTCTATATACTTAGAAGCTGCATTGTCTGTATATGTATGTAATCATAAGAACTATAAGTGTTGTGTTTAATCAAATGGCTTGATGAATGACTTTATATATGAATCTTGATAAGTGTGGGCCTGAGGCCCTGTGTGCTACAATATGTGATTGATATGTGTTGAATGTTTGATTTAGGGGATTAGAAGGGTCCAGATGGAGGTTAATGGATAACATTATTTTTAGAAGTGCTTCTACAAGTGAAAAAAAATTTTAGAATATGCTTGTGTAGCTGTTGTGTAGCCCAAAATTTTTTCCAAACTTAAGAAATGTCTAATTATGGAATCCTAATATGAAAATGATATGATAAAATAGGATGTAAAGGTAGATATCCAATTTAGGACTGGTCTAATTAAATATTTGGATTTTAGTAAGTGTTAAACAAATGGACCCTAGGAAAATCTAAGGATAGGTGACATGTAAGAAGTGCACCACTTATCAGATTTCCTCTGAGATTTGGTAAGGGGTGTCATATTAATTGCCCATGATACTACTATTGATGAAAGAAAAAATTCAAGAGATTACTGAAAAAAGTATGAAAGAATCTTTGCATGGAGTTATGAGGACATGTCGGTTATTGATCACGAAGTTGCTAAACACGCCATTCCAACATATAACAATACCACTCCAGTTTGATAAAAGCTCAGAAGGATGAGACTCAAGTAGGCAAAAAAGGTAAAGGAAGAAGTTGTCAAGTTACTCAAGGCTAAGTTCATTAAAGAAATTGTCTGCCCCACTTGGCTAGCCAACATTGTTCCAGTATGTAAGAAGGATGGAAGGGTTAGAATGTGTATTGATTACCGAGATCTGAACAAAGCATGTCTTAAGGATGACTTTCCTTTGCCCCACAATGATGTACTAGTGGATAGTGCAGCTATGGTAGCCATGTCCTCTTTTGTTGATGGCTTTTTGGGGTATAACCAAATTTTAATAAAAGTGGTTGAAAAATGCAAAACTGACTTTATAACTGAATGGGGGACATACTATTGCAATGTCATGCCTTTTGGGCTAAAGAACATAGGAGCAACCTACCAACGGATGGCCACTAAACTTTTCCATGACATGATGCACAAGGAAGTTAAGGTTTTATGTAGATGATATGATTGTAAAGTCTACTGAAAGGGAAAGGCACTTCGAAGCATTAGAAAAGTTCTTCCAAGGATTAGAACAATTCAACATGAGGTTCAACCTTAAGAAGTGCATTTTTGGAGTCACGTTAGGAAAATTGTTGGGATTTATGGTCAGTAGAAATGGGATTGAAGTATATCCAGATAAGGTAAAAGCAATCTTGGAAATGCCTACCCCTCGATCAAAAAAGGAAGTTAGTGGATGTGACACCTCTTACTAGATTCCTGAAGAACCCGACAAGAGATGCACTTCCCAACAGGTCACCCATCTTAGAATTACTCCAAGAGAAAACTCCTTAACACTTATAGACTATTCCAAAACTCCATCAGATATGGCCTAGATGTCTAGTCTAATGAATATACACATGCATACATGGTTTGAAAGACTCAGACAAAGCCTTTACAGACCCTTTACAGGTCTCAAAGGAATCAGGCATCATAACTGCTACCTGGGTGATATACCAAAAATTTTTCAACACCTATTAAAAACACTTTTATATACAACAACCCATAACCTCCACCTGAACCTTCTGGTCCCCTAATCAGACACCAGCACATCTCATATAGGTAAAAAATCAAACACATAGGGCCTCAAGCCCACAGATAAAAAAACCACAAGCAAGCCTAAACAAACCAATCACCTGTCTATTTATAACTAATTTGCTTAAGTTTATAGACATCAGCAGTTCTACACATGCTGGACACATAGCCTATATTTCTTACATGAGTGCTTACTATATACATTAGTACACAAAAATATTTAAATCTTTATTGTCTCCACTACTACACTATATGCACTATGAGGCTACACAACTATCCTCACTTATGCACCAAAATATTGGTACGCTGAGTATAAAACTCAGTGGTGAATTTAATAAATTCAAACATGTATTATATAACCACACAAATGCTTTAATACACTAGCAACAAAGGATTTAAGTATATAGAGCCCATTTAAAAAATGGAATAATATTTTAATAACATATATTCCATCAGCTAGATAACTACAGTTATGCCAGACATATGCAAGCATAAAATAATGATCTAGGTGTAGTGTGTGAGTAACATGCCAAATGATTAATGCCATTTAGATGCTATGTCATATGTTCTTCAAATATACTAAAATGCCATTGTGACAATTTCATTTAGTTTATTTCTATAAATTATTCCAATCATTCTATTATCCCTAGGTGTATTATTTAAATTATTAAATAGGCCTAACTAGGTTGACTACACTTATAGACATAAGAATAAGAGGGAACTGAAAGGTGTACAGTGGCCCATATTTTGGACCCTAATCATTGCATCGGTCCAACATAGCCTATAGGGATTAGTTCATAAGAACCTCTCAAGGGGCAATATATTGAGTAACTATACATAGGGATCAGTTCATAGACCTCCCAAGACATTGACAATATTAAATAATGAATCGAGGTCTACCCTACAAACTAGTGCAGTGGCCCCTTTAAGGACCTTCACCGCTGCACTATCATAATTCAGTATTTAGTTAGAAGTGCTAGCAACAAAGAGTGTTTACCCCGCAGACTAGTGTAGTGGCTTAATACAAAACCTCAGTTGCTACACAAGCCCAGTTTGATAAATAAACAATCTAGCAGCTACTAATTCCTAAGTTAACCGATCAATCCATCCAATGGGTGTCTAACTAATGTGCCATCTAACTTTATTTTAAATTCATTTATTTATAGATCATCATTTAATAATATTTAGAAATATTTCATAGTTTGGTAAAGATTTATTTCCACAGTCTAATTTTGACCCGGACAATTATGGATCTATTTTGGTCTTACTAGGCAGTTATGGGTATGTTTTCTAAACTCAATTTAATATTTTATTCCACTAATTAAGGTCTGTTACATGCAATTTGTAAACCATATTCAAGCTAAGTATAGTCTAGTGCTTTTATAGGACTATTATAGGTCATTTCTATTATTTACGTACACATTTATAGGTCTAATACTGGCCTTATTCTAGGCATTTTTCCCATGCCAATCTCAATCAACACTTCATATAATCGTAGGCCTGAAGCCAAGTCTATTTACAACTTCCACGTAACACTTAAGGTAGCCTCAAAGTCCATTCAAAATAAATGTATAAAGGTCTCAAATTTTTAGTTCAATTCCATGACATTCTCAATTTTATTTAGGCTAATTTAATCACTTAAATTCCAGCAATTTCAAACCACATTCTAACTCAATTTAACATAGGTTTTTCTTACTATTATTTAACCATTTTCTTGCCATATATCTCACACATACCTATTTCATCATAAGGTCATATTCACCATTTCATGCTTAGCATACCATGTCATTTCACACAAATTTTACCATACCATAACATGCTCATTATACCTTAATTTACATACATATGTCTCGACCAAAAATGGAAAATGACCACAATCATGCTTTTATTCACATTTAATCTTACATATATCATAGCATGCCACAAGTACATTTACATCCACACATACTACATGCCATGCCAACAAAGTCATACTAAAGCTTACACATGCCATGACTTTAACTTAACCTTACAATAATTCACTTGTTTTTTTATCAATTCCATCACATATGCATATAACCCCATTCCTAACATGCCATTAACTACCCAATATTCCAAGGCCCACACATTACACACATGCTTCACACATCAAACAACTCTTGACCACATTTAAGTTATAACCATATTCATGCATTTTCATTAGGTTGCCACACATATATATCACCTATTATCACTCTAAAAAGAATACACATTTTATATCCCATGTTCATGCCTTCACACATAAGTTGACAAACATACTAGCCATATTTTATTATTTTAACATAAGCACGCATACATGTACTCCATACCACACATATTATTCCATTGCACCATTCATATATGTTTTGGCCATACATTTCACACGTATGCATGTGCATTATTCCTTTAAGTTCACCACTTATACATACTCTCTCGAGTAAATCTCATTTGATTCATTCATCATAGACATAATGTACCTATCACACATTAAGCTCCTACCTCTCGAGTAAGTCAAATTTAATGTCCTAATTTTATCTTTCCTCACTATACACACATACAACATATTATAGTCATGTATATTAACCATATAACATTATAAGTTTTACATACAAGGCTTAATCCTTATCTTCCAAGCCAAAATACCCTTATATACCTCATGGCCTTGCGTGACACTCATCAGAATCATATCCTTTGCATCACACATCCATCAAAATCATGTGAATTAATGACACACAATGAAGTCCATGCACCACCCCCCTCTTGATTTCATCTCATACAGCCCTAAATTACCACACGAAACTAGCATCCATACTTAAATGAAAAAATTAGTATTTTCACTACTCATTTCAAGCATTAATTTCACACTACAAAGCCACCAAAACTCTCAAAGTAAAGGAGTAAGGCATGCTGGAATTTACTAAATTCACATACCCATTTAAGAAACTAAGCTTCTTCACACCTCATGCTAGCCTAAAGCTCCATTGCAACACCCTTTCCTTTAACTTCAAGCTTGAGAATCTCCTTACTGTCCTCACGTTTTCTAACTCCAAAACATTACCAAAATTGCACATATGCTTAATTGAAATTTCTGGTTATGTAAGCATGTTTAGGAGGGTGAAATTCATCAAGAATGAAAATAAAAATTAAAGGAACCAACTTACACTAAGATTTAAGTTATTAGCTACCTATGGACTCAATTGCTTCTTTCTTGATTTTCCTAGCAGTTTTGGGCATCTTGTGGACTCCTTAACCATTAACATTGAATTCATCACTTGAAATGCTATCTTTTAGTGGCAATTAGAGGAGGATATAAGGCTAGAATAGCCATGAAAAGAAAAGAGAGAAGTTGGAAATTGTGGCCAGAAAAAATAAAGGAGAAATTAAGAAAAGAAAGAAAAAGAAAGGGATGTGTGGGGTAATAGTGGGTTAGGTGTCACTTAAAGGGAATGGCCACTTGCCTCAGCTACTAGAAAATGTTGGGGTGCCTCGAGTCGTGTCTCACGGCACCCAAGGGCCTCAAAACTTGATTTTTCGATAACTAGGGGTTGCCAACTTTAGGGAATTTTTAAAAATCACTCAGACATAAAAATTATGCCATTTGTTCTTAAAATCCTTATTTAAGCCTAGTTAGAAGCCTGTAAAATTTTGCAGCGAAATTCCTTTGGGAAGTAGGCAAACTAAATTTTTGGGAATCTCAGTTCCTCAATAAAATTTTGGGGAATTTTAAAATTTCACTCGGACCTCCAAAAATTATTATATTTATTTCTAAAATCCTTAAATAGCCTCATTTAGGGGCACATAAAAATTCACAGCCAAATTCCTTTAGGAGATAGTCTAGCAAAAATTCTCAAAAAATCGTAATTTTACCGAGATACTAAAAAATTCTCACACGACCTCGAAAAAATTAAAATTCCTTCTCTGTTGGCCTCGTTGCAATTTTTAATCTTTAGGGTATGATATTTTCATGTCTGTCCGGGCTTATCTCGAGTCATTCCTAGCCTGACTCAATTTGAGCCTACAGCCTATTAGATTATAGCCCAAAATAATTTATTGGTTTTGCTGAACTTTTAAATTCAGTCATTTTCACCCTTTTTAAGCCTCATACAGTTTAAGTGATAGTGTACCCTACCTTAGTCCTTGTAAAGGTAACCCGACACTCTGGGCGCACTTTCCAGTTCTCAAGGTACTATTTTAGAGCCTCGGCATACGAACGTTACAATTCTTCCCCTCTTAAAAAATTTTATTCCTAAAATTACTTGATATAATTAGATGTAAACATCAAGTTTTCATTTGCTTTTAGAGTTTCTATGTAACTCTTAGGCATTACCCCTTCCTTAAGGTTTATTTGTCTAAAGGTGATATATTGTCTATAAATTGATTTATCCACAACCATTAAATTAGTATGCCATTTTTTCTGACTCATAGGCAATCTCACTATAAATTTTATTATGCCTTTTTCCTCACTTTCATATGATATTTATATAAGCTGTAGCAATCTAGAAAGAATCTGATACTTAGGTTCTATCTATTAATAGGTTGGACATTGAGTCACGTATACATTACATTACTTT
>CANXYI011125468.1:0-11012 GCA_948208565.1 Hura crepitans | reverse complement strand
TATATATACATATATATATATATATATATATATATAGAATAAAAATAACTCATTGTTTTAGCTACAAATGTTACAGATGATGAACGAAGAACTTATGCTCAAAACCTAGCATCAAGGCACTCCGAAGACTCTAATAGATGTGGTTGAAGAGCACTTAACTAAGGGGACAACAATGACTAAGGAACTAAGCCTAAAAAACCTTCTTGCAAGTTTGCATATATGAACAAGCCTTTATTTGCAATGTTCAAAGAATTAAGGGAGAAAAACCTTCTTTAACAATTAATACCCAAAACTTATCTACATATATTCCCACAAAAAAGTCTCTATGATTAGTACTATACATATTATCAAAGAATTAGCCAACTCCCTTCACTATGCCATCCAAGATCTTACAGAAGCTAGTACACTACCTATGACACCTCGTACCTAATTTGATCATTAGATGTGAATAAGGAGCAGCACGCAATCTGATATCCAATCTTATCTTATGAAAACCATTATAAATTAAAACATTATTATTTGATTTAGAAACATACTTTTCATGTACGGGTTGCAAAAAACCATTTTTTCAAGGTATACTATTGGGGTCCTTATGCAAAAATTTCAATAGCATAATGGTTGTACCGGGTATTATCCTAAATAGTAACCTACATAGAAACAACACTTCTAAAAACTCCTAACACATTTTAACATCATATGGGTCTATCTAACCCTCTAATCTAACTTAACAAACTCAATCTCAACATTCAAGAAGCATGCATAAGGAATAGATATCACACAAGTCATACATTACCAACCACACTTAAATAAACAAGTCATTATCTACTAATAGTGAGTTACAAAAACATTTACAATACAGATTAGGCCTAATCCCTCAATTTACACTAGAGTGCCAAATATAGAGTAAATCAATAATCATACAAAAAGAAAGAAAAATACCAAAAGATTCATCTCTTAATACGCTATTGATATGAAGGCTTTGACTTAAATTTCATTTCTTTAACTTACACATTGTAGAATAAAATTATGTGCTAAGTGATTACACATATATAGTGGTGTATTCAATTTAACTTATGCATGTTCATATGCAAACTATGTAATAACTTCATCCTTATAAAATACATTAACCTCATAGATACAAATTTACACATCATACAAATATCATGCATCATATCCATGCAACAATTCATAATAAGGATAATGATCCTTTATGTATACTTATTAACCACAATATCTTTGTCAAGATCAACATTATCACATATATGAAATTTATTTTATATCATCCTTCTTATATTCATATTAAGAATATCCATTTTATGGCTATACCTAAAATACAATAGACAAAAACTAGATAATGGGACAAATGGTGCTTGAAGGCCATATGATTTCCAAAAGGCCAAATAGTTTCCTAGAGGCCAAATGTTGCTTGAAAGCCAAATGTGGTTACCTAAAGGGCAAATGTTTCTTAGAGGCCATATAATGTACCTAAGTGTACCCTAGTAGCTATTATATCTCTCTAGTTAACCAATCAATCCATCAAATATAAGTTGTCTACTCATATAGGGCGTTACCATTACAATTTAAGTTTCAGCTTCTTTTTGTGGCTTATATAAAGTTTAATGAATTATTTGATAAACATGTGACCAATAATAAATTATAGAATCCTAACAGCTTATAAATTATCTCACATTATTTCCAATCATCATTGTGGCAATGTACATAGATAATCACATTCATGAGTATAAAAGTATCACTCATGTTTTCATATGTTATTATCATGTCATATAGATTATAAATGATAAATTAAGCCAAATATATGTCTAACTTATAGCATTAGCCTTTTTCAACTATATATAAGCCATAACTCCATATATGTAGCTTTCATAGAATTATTCTTTGATTATGGATAATACATAATATACAAGTATTAGAGCAATATTACTCATTTTGATGGCCCTTCAATTATAACCATCATGACATACACATATAAGCATTTAATAGTTTATGGTAATATTATCTTAACATTTTCACTTTACATGTATTTATTTTATTTTAGCATCTCATTAGAATTCACATAAGTGTCCAAATGCAAGTGGTATGATCAAATGAAATTATGAAATGTCAAGTTGTCCATATGGTTATATCACCATTTAGAACTAGCACACACATAATTCTAACATATTACACACTTTAGGCATATATCTCACGTTTTCTCAAATTAAAGCATCAAGTATATTCATTCATCACAATTATACACAATTTAACATGTTTACAACACATATAACTTAACACATACCATAACTCCATTCATATAACCAAATCAACAATTTTTGGCCTTACACAAATTTTAGCCCCCACTTTAATTGCTCCTAAATCATCTCCTTCTTCATCATATCATCAAATTACATATAACACCTAATCATTCATAATATAATAAATGCAATAAACTAATTCCATAACATGTGCATTTTATACATAATGCTGTACACATACTAATGTCAACATAATCACACAATATGCATAAGTCAAATTGGATATACTTACTTATGGGTCAAAATACACCAATAGACCTTGTATATGCCTTCTCTTTCCCTTTTTCTACTCCTTGGCTCTATTTTCTTTACACATATAATAGCTATAATTTAGAAAAATTCACAATAATTCCAACATCATTCCAAAAATCAATCTAACCCAAAAAATGTCTTGTTAGGAACTCATAGACCATAGGAAAAATATTATAACTCAAAAAATTTTAGTCAATAAAAATTGGTCATTATTCACTCTATACCTCATCTATGAAATCCTCTCATCTTTGTTTTTATTTTCCACTTCTAGTATGTTTTAGTGTTGATAAAGGGGTATCTTAATGTCATAGAAGAGTTAAATAGGTTGTGGATTAATGAAATAAAGGGAAAAAAGTGCTTAGGAAAGCTCCTTTAATGGCACCAGCATGAAAAGAAAGAGGAGGAGGAAGTTGGCTACCACTATTCTTTATTTGATCATCTTATTTATAATCTTAACCCTCTTAACTTGGTTAACAAATTGAAATGCCAAGATTAAATATGATGCTAATCCAATAGTCACCCTTTTCTACCAATTTCACTTCCTTTCTTTTAATTATTCCATTCCCAATTTAACCTTTATTTACCACACTAAATGTCCCATAAAAGTATCCCTTTAAGGCCTATCAACCCCTAGAAATGCATGCTAAAAAATCTAGAAAAATAAAAAACAAAATCATACTTTAATCCATACACAATTATAGTAAAAATACTTCCTAATATTTAAAAATTGCAATTCCAATGCTAATGGACTATTTGGAATATTTAAGTATTAGGTTGTATCAATCCCAAAACTTTCTTAGCAAAATTTTAATATTTTATGGTTTAACTAAAACTAGAAAACTATTTATGTGACACTATAATAAAATCTTAACTACAAGTTTTAACCTTCTAAATTACTTTGTTTTGAATTCAAATTTTGTCCAAAATTATTCCCATAATTAGATATTACTTGATTGCAAGTTAACATATAAAACAAAGAAGATAAACTTTTACATATTAACCCCCTAATAGGTAATACATATCTATTAGAGGTTTTCATAAAAATTTCAAAGTATGTATTTACCCATTTGTGGGTTAACAAGCAAAACCATAAGGTTAGACTTCTAAACTTTAACCCATTGACTTCTATTCAATAGGATTAGTGTGACTTGGGTTTTGAGAAACACTATTCATATCAAGGGAAAAATTATTCGAACATTTGTATTTTCAAGTGCTACATTTCTTTTCCTCTTAAAAGAAATTTTATCCTTGAAATTACCTAGTTTAAACAGATAGGGATACTACTCCTTCATCTGAACCTTACTCTCCCAAATTGCTTCTTCCATGTTATGAAGTCAGCATAACAACTTCATTAGAGGCACTGTCTTGTTACATAACTCTTTAAGTTCTCAAACTAAGATTCTCACTAGCTCTTTTTTATATGATAGACTTGGCTATATCTCCACTTCTTTGACTGATACCACATGGGATATATCTAATCTACATCTCCTAAGCATTGACAAGTGAAATACATCATCTATCTACTGTAGCTTATACAGTAAAGCTAGTTTATAAGCCACTAGTCCCACATATTCAGTTACTTCGTATAAGCCAATGAATTGTGGACTTAGCTTACCCTTCTTGCCAAATCTCAGCACCTTTTCCATGGAAATACTTTGAGAAACACCTTATCTCCCACTTCCTACTTAATGTCTTTTCTTATCAAATTAGCATATGCCTTATGTCTATCTGAAGTAGCCTTAAGCTTGTTTTTGATAATCTTCACTTTCTCTTCTATATCCTTAATCAAATTTGGCCCCATAAGCTTATTTTCACTAAGCTCACTCCAACACAATGGAGTTCTACATCTTCTTCCTTATAAGACTTTATAAGGAGCTATGTCTAGGATTGCTCAGTGACTATTACGTAAGCAAACTTTGCAAATAAAAAATGACAGTCCCAATTTCCTTTAAACTCAATAGCACATCTTTTATTTATGTCTTTAAGAACCTAAGTGATTCTCTCTAATTGATCATCTATTTATGGATGGAATGTCATGCTGAAGCAAAGTTGAGTACCCTAAGGCATTATAGAGCTTTTTCTAAAACCATAATGTAAACCATAGATCTTGATAAGAAATGATAGATGATGGCACACTATGTAACTGAACTATCTCATCAATGTATAACTCTACTAGCTTCTCTAAGGAGTAATCCATTCTAATTGGTATGAAGTGTGCTAACTTAGTTAATCTATTAACCACTACCTATGCTAAATCACACTTACTTCTTCTCATCGATAGTTGAATCATATAATCCATAGTGACTTTATCCCACTTCCATTCTAGTATTGTTATAGGATAAAGTAATCTAGATGGAACTTAATGCTGGACCATAACTTGAAGACAAGTAAGGTATCTAGTCACAAACTTAGCTATATCTCTCTTTATGCCTAGCCACCAATAAGCTATCTTTAAATCTTAACACATCTTGGCACTACCAAGACGCATAACATAAGGTGTATTATGGGCTTCTCGCAAAATCTACTTCCTCAGATCTTCAACATTAGGTATATATAGATCACCACAGTAATAAAATAGCTATCATTCTTAATCTCATACTTAGTAGGCTTCCTCTCTTAAATCATACTAATAAAATTCATAAGCTTGTGATCATCCTTCTAAACATTTTTCACTTGTTGTAGCAAACTTTGCTTAACTTGCTGCTCTGCTAACAAACCCCCATCATCTAACAGTTTCAAATAACATTCATAATTCTCAAAGCCTATATAAACTTTTTGCTAAGAGCATCTGCTACTACATTGTCTTTGCTTGGATGATATTTAATAAGGCAATCATAATTATTTATTAACACCATCCACCTTATTTGCCTCAAATTTAACTTCTTTTGAGTGGGAAGTGTAATGCCCGATAATCCTAGTTTCATGAATAGTATATCCTGAGGTGTGAATAATGTTTTCTAAGTACTTAGGACATAATAGGTGACCAAGAGGGAGTACTAGTCATAAAACTAAAATGTGCAAAATAATGATGAACATGAAATAATTAGCACCAGCTACTGAACTAATAAAAATTTTCATGTCGAGAACTTTCCGAATAGAGTCTTAAGTTTGCATTGAGTTGAAAAATGGTCTAGATATGCCTGAACTAACGCAAAAATAGCATGTTTAAAAAGTCAAAAATTCTACTGAGTCTAATGGTGGTGAAATCAAATTTTTTTTAAGGCTGTTTGGTATTTTATCTAAATTTCTAGAATACGTGAGTGAATAGTTAATAAAGTTTCCCTTTGTTTTTGGGCTCAAGATTTTAAAGGTCCTTTAATTGAGAATTTCTATAATTTTTTGCACTAAAAGAAATAATTTAAGAGGCCTTAAAAATTTAATATGCATTTTTTAAAACTTAAAACATAAATAGAATTAATTTGGGCCATCGAATTGCTACATGGCTTAATCATGGCTATTCATGCACATAATATAAAAGGTGGCATGTGTGCCAATTGCCATATGTGTGAGAGTTATCTTCCAACTCCCTCTCCCCCCATATGGCTAATGACATCTCTCTTTCTCCCTCCTTTTTCTTTTTTCTTTAATTAAGCCCTAAATTTAAGTGGTAAACCCCCTATCTTGATCTCCATAACCTTTTGACTATAAATATATTTAGAAAGGTCTAAGGAATTGCTTTTTTGAAGAGATTTCATCTCTTGGTGAATAGTGCTCACCTTGTGTGTAAATAGTTTTCTTCAAGCTTTCATATTTTTATTAGGTAGTATATAAGGTGTAAATGATGGATATGTAAACAAATTTATGTTTTGATAAATGTAGATTTTTATATAATTTTTCTAAGTATAAAACCTATTATGTTTATAGCTAAAGAAGGAGAATTGTTGTAGAAGAGGAAAGACAGAACTTGAGAATTATAATTAGAGTGCTCTAAAGTCCACTATAAGTGAATGGAAATGTTGGTTTGTGTGTATATGTATGTGTATGTGAGTGCAGCATGTGTGCATCAGATGAAGTAATGAAAATAAACAAGAATGCATGAAGAAATTGTGGAAAAATGATGTGCATGTGTTTGAGTATGAAGTGACCGAATGGTATGGCCATGATGTACATATGTATGTGTGTGTTATTAAAGTTATGTGAGTTACACTTGTATTGACTATTCAGTGAAGAACATGAGGAGCCCAAGAAGATAAGGTAAATTAGGGTGTATATGCATTTAGACATAATGGTTGAATGATGTGCATTAAGGTTGAATTGTGTGTGTGCATGAGCTAAAGTAAAGTTAAAACTTAAATAAGTTGAATGTGTGAGATAATTGTAAATGGCATAATGAATTAATAGTAAGTGGAGTGCATGTACACGTTGGCAATGTAATAGTATGATAAAGTAATGGCACACTGAGGTATAATAAGCCACTAA
Source organism: Hura crepitans (assembly GCA_948208565.1). Taxonomy (NCBI): domain Eukaryota; kingdom Viridiplantae; phylum Streptophyta; class Magnoliopsida; order Malpighiales; family Euphorbiaceae; genus Hura; species Hura crepitans. The sequence goes on along the minus strand of CANXYI011125468.1, from coordinate 4,029 downwards.
ATTATAAGGAGATGTGTAAAACCTATTATTGTCATGTATTGTGCAATAATTAAATAAGGACAATAATAAAATAAAACATTGATAAGACATTTTTTGAATGGCTAAGTAAAATATATGTATGTAACCTTATGTGTCATAAAAAGAATAACAAGAGAAGGAAATGGTAATAACTAAATGATAAACTTATAAGGAAATTAGGGCTAGCCTATATTAGCTAGACCACTTATTAGATAGGTTGATCGATCAACTAAAGAGTTAGTAGCTGCTAAAGACTTTGGTACATATGGATCATTGCTTGATGATATTGCATGGTGGGTGCAGCCATAAAGGTTTTGGATGTGAGCCCTAAACACTTTCAGATATTGAGAGGTTTATAGGGGTGAATCCCTATTATCCACTTTGCTTTGGATATTTGGAGGTCTATTAGGGCTAATTCCTACTATCTATTTAAGTTGGGATATTAGGAGGTCTACTCGAACTAATTCCTACTATCCTATGGTTAAGGCTACCATTGCAGTATTAGGAGGCTCCTATGAACTGATCCCTACTATTGGATGAATGATGGTAGGTGTAGCTACTGAGGTCTATAATATAGGCCACTGTATGAGTGTGGATCTTATTATCCAGTGTTAAAAAAGTTATCTTTTGAGTGAGGGCCGTAAAAGTAAAATGGATAAAAGGACTTAATGTTTTATTATAAGTTCTCTATGGTGATGTGAGTGGCAATAAGTAACAAATAAAGAAATTAATTTTGCATAATTATAATCCTTAATGTAATAAATTAGACATAATATGGCATGGATAAATTGACCATGTAATTGGTAACTGGTAACCTTAAATAAAGATAGGGCAAACATATGTACTGGGGAGTTTGCATAATGTATGAATTATGTGTGTGAAATACAATGCATATTTCATTAAATTCGCCACTGAGTGTATGGTAAGTGTGTTAGTTTCTCAATGCATAGGTAGAAGATAGTACATTTGCAATCCAATCTCAGCATACAGCAAAGTAGCCAGTCCTCTCTTCATGTGTACTTTTGGTTCTTTTTGGTAGTTAATATAATATAGAAGGACTCATGTATATAGGGGATATGGGTTAAGTTATGTAAACATATTATGCTTTGGCTTGTAAATATTAAAGAATGTGATATCATGGGTATGATTGAATATATGACTTTCATATTGCATGTTTGAATCCAAGTTTGTCATGATTTTGTGGTGATAATGATATGAGTATACTAAGGGACTATAAGGGTCTAGGATGATGAGATGTGAATGAGAATAATTATAAAAGTGTTTTTTTGCAAGTTTAAATTTTGGTTTTTCACCCAGACAACCATCATGCTATTAGATTTTTTATGAAATGTCACTCGTAACTTATTTGGTAAAATAAACTACCACGTATGGTAATGAAAATTAACAAATATAATCAAGGAAGGGTTATAAGAAGATAATGATATGGTAACATGATATCCCTTATTCATGTCCAATGTTGGATCGGGTAAAGGGTGTCACATTTTAGGGTATTAGTGCAAGTTTAGGCATTCCTAAGTGTAGTGTACATGAATGCCATTGACTAGGGTTTTGTTTAAAGTAAAGCTATATTGCATGAGACTAATAACCTTTTTCTTTTGTATTAAATCAAGATGAGTGAGTATACCCCATAAAGATAAAGGGAAGAGGTGGCCGATCATGTATCAACTGCTATATATGGGCCTGCCAGTTCAGTAACCCCAATGCTAAGTGATGCAGCACATCTAGCACATATGCAAGCTCTATCATTGTTGCTATAATTGATTATTGATTTGTTGAGATAGACCACAGTTGCAATTGCTCCACCACCATTGCCACCAGCTCTAGTACAATGTCCACAGGCTACGACACAATAGAAGACCTATTTAGAAATGATTAAAAAGATAGGGCATTAGATTTTGCAAGAACAATAGAAGATGATATAGCTAAGGTCGAGTATTGGTTGGAGCACATAATTAGAATTTTGAGTAGCTACAGTGCAACCCTAAGGAGAATATGATATATGCCACCTTTCTCTTACAAGAGGAACCCTTTTACTAGTGGGAATTACACAAAAATAAAAAGCTATAACATATGTGACCTGGGAGTTTTTCCTTTAGGAGTTTAAAAAGAGATATATTTTAGAGACATTTTTGTACAAGAAGAGGTAAGAGTTCCTAGACTTGAAATAGGGACAAAGGTCTGTGTTTATGTATAAGAAGGACTTTGCTTGATAGAGTAGATATGCAAATAGGCTCATTCCTATTGAAGAGAAGCGATGTAAGAGGTTTGAAAAAGGCCTTAATATTGAGATCATGATACAAATAGCTACTTTAAAGATCTGAGAGTTTACCTCTTTTAGTGTTAGTTGTATACTTTATGGATGAGATATTGAAGGAAAGGAGAGAGAACTTTTAGAAGAAAAGGCCCTTTACACCAGTGTAAGCCAACTTAGTCCTAGATGCAGGTAAGAAAACAAAGGCAACTAGGCCCTACAGTAGTCTTAAAAGCATAGTTAGACCTAAAAAATAAGCTAGGAATATTAATCCAGGCCTGGACCACTGCAGTAGGACACCAGTGTAACACTTATGTGTGGGACTTGTATTTAAAGACATTGGGGAGCTTGCTAGTAGATTAGGTGAGGAGAGTGTTTTATATATGGATTTGGTAATTGTAATCCTTGATTAACTCCATCCACCTTCGCTGCCTCAAATTCAGCTCTTTCTGCGAAGGCAAGTACTTTAAGCTTTTATGGTCAATGTAAATGTAACATCGATCTCTATATAGATAATGTCTCTACACCTTCAATGCAAAAACAATGGCTGCCAACTCTAAGTCATGCATCAGATAGTTTCTCTTATGTTGTTTTAGTTGTCGAGATACATAGGCAATGACTTTTCCTTCTTACATCAGTACGCACCCAAGTTCATTGTGTGATGTGTCACTATAGATCACAAACTCCTTACCCTGTTTAGGTTGTGTCAGGATATGAGCTTTTGTCAAGATCTTTTTTAGCTTGTCAAAACTAGCTTGACACTTGTCATCCCATTCAAATTTCATATATTTCCTGATCAATCATGTCAATAGAGCTGCAATCGTCGAGAATCCCTTCACAAACCTTCTATAGTATCCTGCCAATCCTAGAAAACTCCAGATTTCAGTCACATTTCTAGAAGGGTTCCACTCCAACACTGCTTTCACCTTGCTCGAGTCCACTCTAATACCCTCGATTGATGCAATGTGACCTAAAAATGCCACTTCTCCAAGATAGAATTCACACTTGCTGAACTTGGCATACAACTGTTTCTCTCGCAATGTCTATAGCACAATTCAAAGGTGCTATTCATATTCCTTCGATGTTCTGGAGTACACCACAATATCATTAATAAATACTACCACAAATTGATCCAAACACTATTTGAACACCTGGTTCATCAAGTCCATGAACACTACAGGGGCATTAGTAAGCCTAAATGGCATCACTAAAAATTTCATAATGTCCATATCTAGTTCTAAAAGCAGTCTTTAGAATGTCACTCTTTTTAATCCATAGCTGATGATACCCCGATCTTAAATTAATCTTCAAAAAGAAATTTGCACCTCTCAATTGATCAAAGAGATCATCGATTCGAGGTAGTGGATACTTATTCTTCACCGCTACCCAATTTAACTGCTTATAATTAATGCATAGTCTCAGAGATCCGTCCTTCTTCTTCACAAAGAGTACTAGAGCTCCCCACGGTGATACACTAGGCCTAATGAATCCCTTGTCTAACAACTTTTGTAACTGTATCTTCAATTCTTTCAACTCTACTGGTGCCATATGAAATAGAGTGATTGAGACTGGGTTTACTCTTAGGTACATCTTAATCTCAAACTCTAGCTCCCGCTGTTGGGGTAATCCTAGCAACTCATCAGGAAACACATTAGGAAACTCTGATACTACTTCTATCTTGTCCAAACTAGGTGTCTAGATAGTAGTATCTACAATTGCAGCTAAAAAAGCTTTATATC
>CANXYI011125437.1:0-11847 GCA_948208565.1 Hura crepitans | reverse complement strand
GAACTAATAGAGCAAAGTAAAGATGAGAGTATTCATGATTACTTTTCATGGATGGAAAAACTAGTCAACGAGATGAAAAATAATGGTCACGAAATAAATGAAGGAGATGTTATAGAGAAAATTATGCGCACGTTGATAAGTTGATTTGATTATATTGTTATAGCTATAAAGAATCCAAAGGTTTGGTAAGAATAACTCTAAATGATTTACAAGCCTCATTGGAGTCACGTGAGATGCGAATGAATGAAAGATCATCAAGCACTAACAAAAAGGAATTGGTTGGCTATACAGACAGTGATTGGGCAGGTGACACTGAAGAAAGGAAAAGTACTTCAAGTTATATTTTCAACCTTAGTTCAGGAGCATTTTCTTGGTATTCAAAAAAACAATTAATAGCCATTTCAACAGCTAAAGCATAATATATAGCAGCTATAAGTTGTGCGACTCAAGCAGTTTGGTTACAAAGGATGCTTAATAAATTACGATAACAACAAAATGGTCCAACGACAATTTACTGTGATAATAAATCAGCAATCGCCTTAACAAATAATCTAGTATTTCATGGTCGAAGCAAGCATATTGACATTAAACATCACTACATTCGAGATCTGGAGAAAAACAAAGAGATCGTGGTTGAATATTGTGTATCAAAAAATCAAATTACAGACATTTTTACAAAGCCACTTAAAGTTGATACATTTTGCAAGTTGAAGAAGATGCTTGGAACAATTAAATCAAGTTTAAGGGAGGATTTTAGAAAATAAATTTGATTTAAAAAAAAAAAGAATTGCCTAATGGAAGTCGGGTTGTTAATTACCGAACTTAATAGAATTAGAAATATCAATTAGTATAAATCTAGCCTTAGGCTATTATTGACAATATATAGAAAAAACTTTGAACATGTGAAGTGTGAGGTGTAAGTTTAAAAAAATTGAAAATGAATTTAGTTAGCTCCAACAAGGTAACATATAACGGGTTTAGGTTATATGTCCCTTTTAATGATAGTTATATTCTATTCATTTATCAATAAAATTTATAAATATTTATTCAATTATCAAATTATTATTTTATACAATTATAAAAAATTTAATTACCAACAGATTTAAAATGAGGCAATCTAATGAGAAAAATTGGATACGAGGACACATTTTATTCAAATCAAAAAAGGTTTAACCTTTTGCTTACTATGCTAAACGGTGCCATATTGCATAAATCAATTCTATCAATTATCATTAAAGTCAATTTTAAAATTTAACTGTTAGATTTCCTCAATCACTAATCTAATGGCACGTCTATTAATATATCATAAGAAAAAAATATGAATACTCAAACTTTAAATTTATAAAATATTTATTTAATTTGGAGATGTATTTGATTATGATTCTTTGGGTTTTGATAATATTATAACAATATGGATATTTTGAAAAATAATGTTAAATAAATTTTAGTTTTAACTTTGTTTGAAACATAAAAACATGAAATTTAATCAAAATAAACATTTTATGATATAAATTCCTCTTATCTAAATAATATAGCGTCGTCAAAATAACAGCTCACATTTCTCTGAAAAGTCTCTGCTATACTATCAGTTCATCTCCAACTCCAACTAATTTAGAGCTACGGGAAACTTCAAAATCCTTGGCCATAAATGAATATTACAGACACCATACTGCATTTACCGACTTCTTTGACTTTTCCAACATGTTTTCAAATCCATAATCGGGTTCTTTGATTTCATAATTGCACATTTTCATTAGTAATTCACCAATGAGTTCAAAACTTTGCGGTATTTCTAGGGTCTTAATGTTAGCTCATATTTCATTTTTAAGGATTTTGTTACACTAACCGTGAATCCATCTCCATCCTAACTAGTTTGAAGCTGGAAAGGAAAAATTCTTCTAGTCCTTACCCATGAATCGAAATTACAGGAAAATCCTCTTCATCCTCTTGGACTGTCCATCTCTTTTGGAATGTTCGTGTCAGTGTCTCTACCTTGGGAAAAATGGTCGACCTTTTCTCATAATCGTTATGTGGAAGAGGCAAAGAGATTCTCTCATCCTGGAAATTTCAAGGAGAAGAGCTGTCTTTGAAGCACGTTACAGGAATCTTGCTACAAGCTTCGCTTAAACAAGCAAATGCTGCTGCTACAAATAAAAGACCCTGAACCTGCCGTGAAGGTGAAGTAAAAGACAATGCATGCCAAGAGTCAGCAGTCATCGTAAACTCCAAATTCACAGTTGATAAGCAAGTAAATGTCAAAGGGACGAATATTGAGGAAAGATTTGTGTATGATGACAATGGAGAGAACATTTTGAAACGGAAAAATCTGTAACCAGAAAGGTGGAACTGGGTGACCATTGGAATAAAAATCAAATGGTTGTGTGGGATTGCACAATGATTGAAATTTTAAGCCCACTTGGTATCGCTGATAACGAGGACCTGAAAGAAGCAGAGCTCAGTAGCACAAAAATAATGGAGAAACCTTGTTAAAGGTAATGGAATCGTGCCAAAGTTGATTTATTTGCGTATTTGGTTCAACTCGCGGGATGTACTGATTCACCTCGCCATTTTCCGCAGGATTTTATATCAAATAGAAACGATTCAGCAACCAGAGCAAGAAAAAAAAAAACGTAGATCCTTCGCCGCCCATCAATTTCTGTTAGAGCATCTAAGCTGCCACGTAGACCAGTTATAGCTGCAGCTTCATTTCGTGCCAGAAAAGAAAACATTGCCATACGAGTCAGCAAGAAGCCTGATATAGATTCCATGGATAGAAGGTCATCAATTTCTGTTAGCATCTAAGCTGCCATGTTGACGATCTATGCCTGCAGCTTCACTTCGTGCCAGAAAAGAAAACATTGCCACACCAATCAGCAAGAAGCCTGACATAGATTCCATGGATAGAAGGAAATCAACTCCTATATCTACTCAGAAGTCAAAAGAATTTCACTCCTGTTAAGAGAAATTAATCGAATAACTCCTCTCAAAACTCCGGCCATTGTGCTAACCCTTTTTTAATGTTTCTTAAAGAATGCTTTCAAGTTTGTTCTGATATATCATGTATGCTTAAAAGAAGATTCATTTTTGAAATGCAGAGTTCTAAGCTTAGAGAACCTATACTCTAGCAACACCTCGGTCATATTAGAAGGCATGCAATATTATGAAATTTGATTAAAAATATAAGAAAACGCCTAATTATTCTGATTTTTTTTTAACCAGATGGATGTGTTTCGATACTTACCAATTGCAGGGCACAAACACCTCTTCACCCTTCACCATCTGGAAGCAAATCAGTTCCCCTAAATGGCATTTTCTGCCAGATGAGTAAGCTGCTGGACACTCGTCACTTCAACTCCTACTTGAATAACATTTAGCAGCAAGAATGCTTTAGTCGATTAATTTGCTCAGTAATTCGCAGATAGCTTACAAAAAGAGAGAAAAAAAGAAATATCTGTGAATTCTTTATAGCTTTAGGATCACTGGTTCTTAGTTATGGATGATTTGTGAAACCAAATCACCTGAATTGACACAATATAGTTCCCCACAAAGGCATGTGTTAACTTCTTAGGAGAAGTTCGATTTCTAATTATTGATTTTTTCCATGACAGTTGCTCAAAGTTTGAATGCCTGCAGAAACAAATCTGAATCCCCAAACTTATCAACGCCTTTCGGCTAAGGACCGAACAGAGAGCTGCAAAGCAAAGGGAGGCAAGCAACGTACCTATGTTTCTTTTGCTTACACATTCTACATCTCATAGGCTATGAAGTTTTTCTCAAATACTGTATGTTTTCCACCTTTACTTTCAGAGCTTGAAGAGAAATTCAATGCCAATCATGTGCACAAATTGCGGTTGCAAATGGCACTCAAGCTAAACATTAGGATTATCAACTTCTTTGTCAGATGTTATCAAGTACCATACATTGTCTAGTTGAGAGGCTAACATAAATCAGGTAATTAGCACCAAGTAGATAGCTCAGAATCTTATATGATGATTATTATTTTGAGCAGAAGATTGAAGCAGAGCTCAAAAACCTGCATCAATGCCTCTGTTTAAAGACCAAATGCCCCGCTTTATAGTTATCATTGCAAATAGATTTTTTTTTTTTTTCATCAAATGGCTCTCCAACCTGTACATTCACAGGTTCCCTTGACAAGCTGAGTCACCCAACCCTGGACAAAGGCCCTCTCCCAGCACAGTACAGACAACTTCTCAAGCACCTTAGAGGTCTTCATTCAAGAATGGTGGCTCTAAGCATGTCATGGGAAAGAAGAGCAACAATTTACGGCTCAGATCAATTCACCCCATATCCAATATGAGCAAGCAACTTCAAGCTAGTAGTAAAGTTTTTGTCAAGACAAGGGAAGGTATCAGAAGCTCTTGGATGAGGAAAAGCTGGACTGAGCTTCAATGTGCATGGGGATGCATGGCAAGGCTGTGAGACAGAAATTAATTTGCTTAAGATCCGTTCACTGCACACGAGTAAATCATTTATATGTTTGAGGAGGTGCTGTCCTGTAAACAACTGGAAATACATTACTGTTGTAAAGCTAATTTGTAACCCAGACACCAATTAGATACATGTAAATCACTAAGAACCTCTAAATGTAACCAAGCATTTTGTTGTGGAAAGATAAATTCTTGAAATGAGCTTCTGTGGCATGAAAATTTTGAGATTTTAGCATGAAGCAATGCAGTATCTACGAGACCATTTCAATTGGACAAGTTAAAAATTAATCTCAAAGAAAAGTTTTGGTCTATGAAGATCTTACTGTTTTTTCTAACACAAGGTGGAAGACCTGGGCCACCTGGCCAAACAAATGTTGTAGTGAAGGCTAGAAGACAGAAGTTGTGCCTTGGTCAAACAAGTGTTAAAGGAAGAGGAAAATGACCATGACTGGTCTGTTGCAAAGTAGGAGCTACATTGGTTGTAAAAATGTATGAAACAACTACAATTGGACAACCATCATCCCCTGAAGCACACAACTGCCAGTTCCATTAAGCCAGCAACCAAAAGAAACCAAAGTCCCGTTGCAGCAGATTAAGTCTCTGAAATTGCACGTATAGTGCCTTTAACGCTCATAATCCAAAGGCAGCACATCTTGCACTTGGTCAAAATGAACTCATAGACTGTAAACCAGAAAGGAGGAATTAGACGCACAAATAACAAAAAGAAGAAACAATAATAAGAGAACTAAATTATGTTACAGATTACTAGAAATTTTTTATGTAAAGGCAATTAAACCAAATTTTAGTACCTGACCTAGCATACTGCAATAGAGGACCAAAGGGAAATCAAGTCAGCAGGCCTCCAGCAGTCCACATAACCAAGATATTCAGACAGAGCTGCCAAATGAAGTCTGAGTCCCATTCCCTCAACAGCAACATGCATGAAAATATGTGTATCCAATGAGAAGAAAGAGCTAATATCTGTTGCATATTTAGAGCATTCATCAGTTGAGCATCACTATATCCATTTTTGCCAAAGATCCCAGAACATATCATTTTACACAGGAAAGTGATCCTTTAGAAAATGGCTACTCAATGGAGGCCATTCACTTCTTCACAAGCACAAGAGCATACTATCTCTGAAATTATGGGGGAAGAGAAGTGGACACTAATGGAGAATAACACAAAACTGATAAATTTCTTAGTTTCTCATGCTTGAAACTTTAGTAAGGTGTAGTCATGGAGGATGATTTACACTGTCAATATGATATTGCTCAAGAGCATGGTGTTTATTTGCACAAGTATTCTTCAACTGTAGTAAATAAGAGACTTCATGGCAGATAAAATATCATTAACTACTGTCTACTAATCAGCAGTTGGTTGAAACATATCAAAAATTTCTCAAACCCTTGCATCTCTACTCCACCTCTTCAAGATGTATTGACTTGGGAGCATCTTGATGTTTCTATAGTCAAGAACTTTCAATGCATGACTGCATAGAACTCCCATAAACTCAAATTTCATACAAGTACAAGCAACTTTCTCTTCAGTTGAGTTGAAACTTACTTGGTATTCTTGTTGTTGTCCATATATTCTCACTTTGTATTCAAACAATGATCCACGCTCAGCACACAGGTTAATAAGAATATTCAATGAGGCTTCATATTCTCGCTGGAATATTTCAAATATTTCTGGAGTGTATATGTCTCTAGCTTGCTTCAAGAGAATCACATCCGCCATCAGCCTAGGTGCTCGCTGACCCATATCATAATTAGCTTCCAGCTCTTTGTAATGCCAATCTGTCAACATTTTCCCAAGATGCTTAAAAAATGATAGGATATCCACATCAAACTTTAGATATTTCCTCAAGCTAGCAGTGAAAGCTACGCAAAGTTGCACATTAATAATGTCAGCATAAAAAATGTGCCTTCCATATGCTAAGGCCCACATCTCTCTTTCTTTAAATATCTCATGCAACCATTCATTTTCACACAGGCCATAAGCTTCTAACATGCCATTCCATGCAGCAACAAAAGGTCCATTCTCCTCATGCTCAAGAAAGCAACTAGTTAGATCACTTATAAATGAATCTGAGCCTACGAACATGTGGTTCAGCTGTTTAAGAGCGCGTTGGTAAACATGCCATACACATATCCGGTGATGTGTCTCAGGTAACACTGAATTAATTGCTTCAGCAATTACAGCATCTTGGTCTGTGAGGACTGTCTTGGGCTTCTTTCCAGACATTGCCGCTAGAAAAGTTCGAAAGAGCCACTTGTAAGATTCAATGCTTCCATCATACAAGAAGGCAGCACCAAAGACCACCATTTGCTTGTGATGATTCACACCACTGAATGCCACAAATGGACGGCAATCTTTGTATAGTCTGCAGGTTGTATCAAAGCACATGACATCTCCAAAGTCACCATAGTCCACCAACATTTTTGCATCAGCCCAGAATGTGTTAGTTATCTGATCTTCCACATCAAGTTGCATAGAACAGAAGAAAGAAGGATTCTTTAGTTGCTTACTTTGAAAATACTGCTGTAATCTTTCTAATTCTCCCTCTTTCATCTCTCTCATTCGTTTAAAAGGTAGTTTATTATTGTAATCAATGGGATGATATCGATGGATATCCTGATCTGGTACTGTGTTGCATAATACATCAGAGACTAATTTTGGCTGTTTTGTACAACCATCTATTCCGCTGCCTTCAACTTGAGATGCAGCTAATCTCTTCTGTGAACGTAACATGTGAACCCTGCATGCAGCAACAAGCTCATGATTATGCTTTTCTTCAAAATGTGTGACACGATATTTGCCATCTGGTTGACGAGAAATGACCAGTTGAGCCATGCATCCAATTCTTGTTTCCTTACGAGGTCTCTTAACATTCAAATCCCGCTTGTCTTTTTGGCGAAAACCTTCCCTAAAACAAGTAAACCTCCTAGATGCCACAGCACCATCTATCTTACTCCTATTTACATAGTCTTTTCGAACACTAAAACCTATTTGCCCAGCATAAGTATTGTAAAATTCATAAGCATGATCTTCCGAGTCAAAACCCATTCCGAGTTTCGGTACCCCATCTATTCCAGAACCTTTAGACAAATCAGCTTCAACAGCTTGGGTGAAAGTCAACCTCCTCTGTGATGGTAACATGTGGGCTGTAGATGGGGTTACAAAATCATGATTGTGTTGCATTTCAAAGCGTGTAACTCTGAATTTCCCATTAGGTTGGCGTGCAATAGTCATATGTGCCAAGCAACCCGTTCTTGTTTCATGCTGGGGTTTCCTCACATCTGCAACATGTTTGGGGGGACGATAACCTTGCCTGTAACAAGTGTATCTCCTGGAAACTACATCGCCATTTATCCTACTTTTGTTTACAAAATCTTTCCTAATGCTGAAACCTTCTAGAACAGCGTATCTACTATAACACTTGTATGCTTGATCTTCTGTTTCAAACTCCATTCCAACTTTGGGCATTACGTATGCTTCTTCCTCATGTTTTAGAGCCGCAACATCCCCTGAGCCCTCGGGAACATTTAGGCTTTGAGGTTCCAGCTTATCATCATTAATTGTCACATACTTGTCAAGAGAGGTGGACTTTAAACTGTCACAGTCCTCGCCTTCGTTATCTGCACTATTTTTGTCATCACTAGATGAACCATCTGTAACGCTCAGGCAATCATGCTTACTCTCAACAGGCACCACATTCTTTTCAACAGAAGAAGCTTCCAAACCTTGGTGATCCTGCACTTCAGCTATTTCCACTGCAGTTGAGGCTTGGAATTTATTCTCTACAATCTCCATTAATCTTTATATAGAACATTAAAAAAGTAAAAGAGGACAAACATAAATATCAGCAATAAATAAATAAATGACAACAGGAACTACATTGACAAAATGAAACTTGTGCAACGTTTGAATAAAAGCAAGCATTACCGAGAACATTATCTATAGAATTGGGAAAAATTCCGCGGGTTGAAATAAAGACTTAATGGCAACCTACTATTTTTCCCCCTAAAGTTCCTGATTCATTAGAAAATACAAAATCCTCCAGTGAATCAGCGTGAATGCATTCACTATAAGAAAACTCATATAGATTTGCAAGAATTCAATAAGAAACAACACAAAAAGCAGGCGAGTTCAGCAAATCAAACACTTACAGGACAAACAAATTTATTTTATTTTCACAGAGAATGCATCGATGAGAGAAAAGTTCCGATGCTGCAAGAAGCAAGCTTCAATTTTGGCGGGTAAATTTTTGACTTAACAGTGTATAGAGTGGAAATAAACTAATTAATCGGAAGAATTGTAGGGTTTGGTATTGAATCTGTTCGGTTACAGAAAGGAGGGTTACGAGAAAAGAAAAGGATGCTTGTTTTGGGAGTCTAGACGCGAAAAATTGAAACCCATAGCGATTCCTTTATATAGGATTCACGTGTATATCACGTGGCTTTGTGTACTTGGCTCTCTTATTGGTTACTCCAGCTTCACTTTCGGTTTGTAGACCTCGAAACTTTCTTTCTACGAATCTTTGGGCTGCTTTTACTCGCTGAAAATGAATATAATTTTCAGTTTCTTAAAAAAAGTGGATTCATTTTTTACAGGAATATCCATTGATATTAGCGAATTGGCAACTAGTTTAATTCTATTCAATGTAAAAAAATCGAATTGCTAAATAATTGAATTGTATCAATTTGAATAAAAAAATAATTAAATTGAAATAAAAATTAAAAAAGTTAAATTAAATATTTATATTTTTTTATTTTTTATACATTATTTTAAATTTATAATTTTTTTAATATTTTTTATAATATCTAATATTTATTAAATTATTTTTATGATTTGTTTGGTTATATTTAATTGATAGATAATCAAAATATTTTAAACATAACTATTTTAATAAATTTATTTAATTAAAAAATTATAAATAAATTATATTAAATAGGATATAAATATATTAATTTTATAATTAAATTTTTTTAAAAATTTTGTTATATAAATATATTTTAATACTTATACTTTTATTTTATTTAAATTATTGAACTTTTATATTAATTTTTTTAAATAATAATCTATATTTATTCATTTTATTTTTTATATAATTTATTTAATATAATATTATTCATTTTTATGTAACTAAAATTTTTATAAATAAATTTATTAAAAAAATTGATTTTATCAACAAATTATGATTTAATTTAATGTTCCATTCCATCCTCAAGTCAACCGATCATCAGATAAAATCTGATTAATTTTTTTTTTTTACACAAAAGCTGCCACCAGCTGACTTTTGATCATTCTCTTTTTACTATCATATAACACATGCATGAACTCCTGCCATTACAGAGTGTTTTGCTTAAATGAATCATTCCATGATTTGATTCCTCACATCTGCATAAAGTTTTTTTTAAAGAAAAAAATAAATAAAAATTATGATTTGATTGCTTATTTTTAATCAGATTATAATTTGATATTTTAATATTTTAATATATATAAAATATATGTAATTAAATTAAAATATATGATGTATATAAATTTGATTCAATAACACGCATTTTATGCATATAAAAACATAGCATTGACAGCCTGTTGAAATAGTAAATTATATAAATTTATAATAGCAGTATTTTTTATTTTATGAGCATAAAAACTTTTGAATTTTTATCTCGTATTGGTAATATATCATTTTATTAATAATTTGCCTTTATTTTATGATTAAAAGATTCACAATCACATAAATATTTTTAACTTAGATAAATTGAGTTAAAAAATTTTATTTTTTTATATTTTTGCATATTAATTTCATAATAAAAAAATTTGAGTCATACTTTCGTACGCGTATATTAACTGTGTGCATGCATACAATCCGTTAGCAATGGTTCATACACATGCACACAGTTAGCCCATGCATATCAAATTATATCCCAAAAAATTATAGTATCACAAACAAATTTATACTTTGTCATTTCACTATTTCAATATTACTCATTTTAAAACTTCTATAATTTATGTAATTATAAACCACATTAATTACAAATATGTACAATAATAAAAATCTTAAATCATTCTATTTGTGATTTTTTAATATTATCTTCATAATAAATATTATTATTAATAAATTTATCCTACTATTTATTTATTTTAGGACTTTTGATTTTTTACAATTTATTTAATTATAAATTTTAAATATACGTGTGTGCTTATGTGTATATATATGCGATTATACGTACCTACAAAAATACATATAAATATTCTCGCAAATTATATAATTTTATAAGTTTATAATTTGCTTTATACTTAAAAAAAATATGTGCATTATAAATACATTATATATTATGTAATTTTATTTTCCATGAATTTATTAAATTCTTATTTATTATAAATTATCTTTTTTATATTTTAAAAGTTTTATTTGGTTCATTTGATATAAATAACTTTTAGTTTTTAAATTGGTCTGACACCCTCTACCGAACTCCTGAAGAAACCCGATAAACGATGTACTTCCCATTAGGTCACCCATCCTGAAATTACTATAGACCCGCATTCGTTTAACACTTACAAATTATTTAATATTTAATTAGATATTTCTTAAATATTCAGTCTATCACTTAGGCATTATTCCCTAGGGTATATTCAATCCTAAAATCCATTAAATGGGCTATTATAAATTCCTCAGAAACTTGAGCAGCACAACAGCTATCCAAGTGACATTCTAAAAATTACGACTTGTAAAAAACACTTCTATAACCTCAATCACTTTCCCTATCACATTTTGGACCCTTCTAATCCTCCATTATCATTTACCATATTCAGTCATCACATAGGGCCTCAGGCCCAAATTATCAGAATCAGACAGTAATTAAATCATTCAAATCCATAGGCCGGTTTATAGACATCACATGGTTAACTTAATATTACAGACCACTAGTAGCTCCTAAGTTTATTGAACCCACAACCTACAGTATTTACATGAGTGCCTACTAAAACCATTAAAATAATATAAATCTGATACCTTTCAGTGCCTCTGCTATTATACTGTACAAAACTTAAAGCTAGACTGTTACTTGTTGTTACCTATGCATCAAAACACTGGTGTTGAGTATGAAACTCAATAGTGAATTTGATATATTAAAAACATGTCACATGCAGATATACATATGTAATACATGTTATGAATATATAGATGCGGTGCATGGAACAATTTCATAATAATAATATTAATTTAATTGATCAGCCTTCTAATTTAATTATTTACAATCATGCCACTGTTGTGTTCTTGTTCTGTTTATTGATTATTTTAACCAGCACCAATCCCAACATTTAATTTTTAATAAGCCCAACTAAATATACCACATTTTAAAACACTGGAGTAAAAGGGATATCAAAT
>CANXYI011125338.1:0-10193 GCA_948208565.1 Hura crepitans | reverse complement strand
TTTCAAAACTAAACTGGTTACTACAATCATAGGCAATCTTTGCCAAAAATATATGTACATACATATAATAGTTAACCAAAAGCATACTAATACTATCTCACAACATATAATCAGCTATCTGTATCACCCTCTCTGACTGTCCATCAGACTGAGGATGATAAACTAGGTGATGAGCTAGTCTAGTGCTTAAAGCTTGTTGCAGCTTCTTCCAAAATCTGAAAGTAAAAGAAAGATCTCCATCCATATGACAGTCACTGGCACAACATATAATCTAACAGTCTCATCAGCATATAGTCTAGCAAAACCTATTTAAAAAACAAACCTATCCTAATTAGTTAACTTGAACTATCTTGACCATCTATCAACAATTATCTGAGCAACATTCCATATACCTTTGATTAGTAGTAACCCATCACAAAACTCAGAGTTAGCTTTTCTCATTATCACTCTGGTATAGCTTCTACCTGTTGGAAGGTCAAATACTTGATATCATCTTTACCATACTTCTTTCCATACCAAGTCATCAATAAATAAAATTTCCAAGCTCAAATTTTTTTTCCTCCCAACCTGCATGGAACAAGGAGACTCATGTATTTCCTTAAACATTTGTAACCTAGATCCTATGTATAAGATATGTACAATCTTTTCTAATGATTCCACTACTCACTTACTATTAACTCAGACCCCGTGGTCTTACCTTTTAAGCTTTGCTAATTATCTGGACCACATAATCATCAACTAATTGCACTGTGTGCTTAAGTTATTTTTCACTTTTTAAGAAAACTTTAGGTCACTATTAAACTAATTTAAGTACTTTTCTCTCTTACCATTTTACACCAAACTATTAACACATTACACTATCTTTAATTGCCATACATTATACCATACTTATCTATAAGATTACTCAAATCTCATGCAATTTACATATGACATACATATCACATAACACAGGTTCCACCATTACAAATCATACACCATGGCATACATACATGCCATACCATGTTATACCTTAACACACCATTTGACCATTTTGAGATCATACACAAACACATGGTTTCTTTACAAATTTCACATACATATCATCCATACATACATGCTGCGAACACAATTATACCCAATTTCAAACAAATTCTCATAGGTTAATTGCCATCATCATGAAATCCACTAAGAATAGTTCTTAGGTACCAATATTAATGGCATATTTCACCATTATTTACTAACCAAAATAGCTAGAAAATTCATTCTAACATATCAAACAATACTGAACTTACATTTTAGCAATTTTATAATTAAGACAAGCATCTATATCCACCAAATTTAGTAAGGAAAATGAAGCTAACTTTTATAAGCTCTTCCAAACATACTCCCTAATTCACTAGGTGTTCGCTTATTCAATACTACCAAAGAAGAAATCACTCTTACACTTAAACATTCCAGTCACCTTATTTCAATATTTAACATCTTAGGAACCCTAGCATATAAAGAGAAGGCCTAAAATTCCCTTACTTATGATGGAGTCCCTTGGATCTTCAAAATTTGCACATTGTCCAGCAAGCAACAATGGCTTCTCTCCTACTCTATGGCCCATAAAATGCCATCCTTATGCCACAATCACCTCACACACATCATTATATAGATGTTAGCCATGTTATAGCATCAAGAAGTAGCAAAAAATCCCTCGAAATGAAGAGAAATAGCCATGGGACCTTTGGATCAGGATTTTGGACTGTCTAAACTAGTCAACTTTTAGGATTTTTATCTCCCAAACAAAAAATCCATTCTACTTTATTCTTATTCCTTATGGTGCCTAACACCCAAGAGAAAATTTAACAATTAGAATCTCTCCATTTGGTGGCTAGAGGAGAAAGTTATGGCCATTCTTTCCTTCTTGTGGCGTTGGTTTTAGTGGCTATAAAATAGATGAAAGTCTTTTTTCACTCCAAGTGGATTTCCACTTGTTACATGATTTTTGCTACAAGGCAAGTTTACTTAGCCACTTGGCATGTTGTGGGCGCTATCTTAACATGTTAAAACTATCCCAAAACTTCTCGAACCATTTCTATTTTTATGGCAAACTTTAAAAATCATAGTAATTCACTCGGACCTCAAAAAATTACATCGTTTATTTTAAAATTCATATTTTAACCCCCACTACATTCTTGTAAATTTTCATGGCCAAATTCATTCAATAGGGCAATTTTCAAATAGCCACAATTTGCATGCTAACCTCAAAATTTATGAGAATTTGCAAAAGACCTTCGATTCCAAATAGTCATTCACCATTGGACAAAGTGTAATTTTTTAGCTTCAGAGTCCACTATTTTTGAGTCCATCCGAGCACATTCTAGGTTAATCCCACCCAAAAAAATTTTTATTACCTTAAGGGGTAGCTTTTAGTGTAAAATAAATTATTGGTTCTGCTAAATTTTTTAATTTCGCTATTTTCATCAAATTAAGGCCCCTTAAAGTTTCATGACTAGTGTCACTACCTTGGTCCACGTGCAAGTGACACGGCACCCCGGGTGCACTTCTTGGACCCTGTGCTCTATTCACGAAGCCTTGAAACATAAGTGTTACATTTCTTCCCCTCTTAAGAAAATTTCGTCCTTGAAATTACCTTAAGCAAATAAAGTAGGGTACTAAGCTCCCATTTGCTCATTTGGCTCTCAAGTAACTTTAACTATATTTTTATACCCCTATAGCACTATAACAGTTGTATGGTCTCATCTCTATGACTATCTCATTTCATGAGTCATACTTTACACTGTTTCTTCATCATAACTTATATCCAACTGTACCTCAATAGCTGTCATTGTAGTCACATATAATAGATCCGATCTATACCCTCTAAGCATAAAAACATAAAAACATTCTATGTTATTGTAGCTCAGGTGGCAATACAAGCCTGTATGCTAGAGGTCCGACCCTATCAGTACTCTCATAGGGTCTGGTAACCTGGGACTCAATTACCCTCTTCCCCAGACCTCTGCACTTGTTTCCTTAAAAAAAACCTCTAAAACACTTTTCTCTAACTAAATATTCAGTAATTTCCTACTTCAAGTCATTATATAATTCCTGTCTAGCAATACTGCTTCCAGTCTTTTTCTAATTAATTTCACCTCTCTTCATCCACTTTTAATTAAATCCATTTTGAAGGTTTTCTACCTCCAACTTCGCTCTAATACAAAGGGTTTTGCATCACCTATCATATGATGCCTCATATGGGTCTATTTCTAAACTAAATTGGTTACTATAATTAAAGGCAATCTTTGCCAAAAATATATATACATACATATAATAGTTAACCATAAGCTTACTAATACTGTCTCACAACATATAATCAGCTATCTATATCACCCTTTCTAGCTATCCATCAGACTGAGGATGATAAACTAGGTGATGAGCTAGTCTGGTGCCTAAAGTTGGTTGCAGCTTCTTCCAAAATCTGGAAGTAAAAGTAAGATCTTTATTTATATGACAGTCACTGGCACAACATAAAACCTAACGGTTTCATCACCATATAGTCTAGCCAACCTATTTAAAAAACTAACCCATCCTAATCGGTTAACTTGAACTGTCTTGATCATCTATCAAAAATTATTTGTGCAACATTCTATATACCTATGATTAGTAGTAAACCCATCATAAAACTTAGAGTTAGTTTTTCTTATTATCTCTCTGGTATAGCTTCTACTTGTTGGCATGTCGAATACTGGATATCATCTTGACCATACTTCTTTCCATACCAAGCCATTAATAAATAAAATTTCCAAGCTTCAAAGTTTTTCTCCTCCCAAGCTGAATGGAATGAGGAGACTCATGTATTTCTTTAAACATTTGCAACCAAGATCCTCTATACAAAATATGTATAGTCTTTTCTAATGATTCCACTACTCATTTACTATCAACTCAGACCCCATGGTTTTCCCTCTTAAGCATTTTTAATTTTCTAAACCACATACTCATCTCTAATTCGATTCTCTTTATTTTGCTATCCAAAATCTTACTTCACTTGCAATTCAGCCGCTACTTCCTCTTATGTATTGAATTGTAACCTTGCATTCATAGCTCTCATGGTCACTATAGATATTCCCATACTTAGCATCTACCATAACATTGGCTTTCACTGGTAGGTAGTCAATTAGGTAATTATTATCCTGAATTAACTTTATCTACCGCTTTTATCTCAGGTCCCTTCTTCTGAGTCAAGGAATACTTTAACCTCTAATGATCTGTACCTATACAACATTCTTCTTTATGCTGATAATGGCATCATATGTTTCAAAACAATCACAATGATAACTAGCCACAAATCAGGGGTAGAATAATCCCTTTCTCATGACTTTAACTGTCTTAAAGCACAAGCCACTACCTTTCCACCCAACATTAACACTAACAAGTCATTTAGTGAAGCATCCCTACACATAACAAAGTTTTTATCCTATTCAAGTTGGATTAGGATAGAAGCCTCTATCAACCTTTATTTCAACTTAGCAAAATTGTCTTGACATTTGATTATCCCACACAATTCTTAAATTCTTTTTGATGAATCTAGTTAAAGGAGTAAAAATAATGGAAGTCCTCTTGCAAGTCCTTTATAGCATTAACTAAGCCTAGAAAATTTCTTATCTTAGTTACATTCCCAGAGGGTTTCCATCCCAACACTGCCTCACATTTACTAGGGCCAATTTTAACTCTCTCTATTGAAACTAGGTGGCCCATAGAAAAACTTCACCCACCTAATTCGCAATAATTGAGTTAGGCACATAACCATCTTGCTTTCAAGGTCTTTATCACAACCCTCAAGTGATGTTCATACTCTTTCTAGTTCCTAGAGTACACCAAAAGATCATCTAGGAACACCATTACCACTGGTCTACACAAAATTAAAGCTTTCCCCATTGCAATGCATAAATCTACTAAGGCATTAGTAAGCCCCGATTACATCACCAAGGACTAAAAATGCCCACACTGGGTCCTAGAAGCAATCTTAGCAATATCAACTTCCCTAAATCATCAGCTGATAGTATCTAGATCTCATATCAACTTTAAAAGAAAGAAGACTAGCCTCTCTCAAGGATCAAGAAGATCTTCCACCAGAACAGGGGATAATAATCCTACATAGTCACTCTATTCAAGTACCTTTAAGGCAATGCATAACTCGAGTGACCTATCTTTCTTTCTCATAGATACCTTAAAGACTCATTGAGGAGTTATACTGGGTCTAATAAAACCCTTACAACATAGCTCTTACAGCTATACTTTTTGTGCTTTTATTTCAATAGATGCCCATCTTTAAAGAACAATAAACACTGGAGCAATACCAAGATACACCTCCACTTTAGAATCTAGTTTTCTCTGAGATGATAACTTTGGTAGCTTAATAAGAATACATTAGAGAACTAAGCTTTAACTGATAGACATGCTAGATCAGAATTAAATCAATTAGATTAATACCTTAGGCTAAACATGCCTTTATCATCCTAAAGTAGTTATTAAATCTTGATAACAAAGATAAAATTGTCCAAAGGATTTCTCTCACCATCTGCTATCTTAATCAATATTCGTAGAGTCTAGAGGGTCAACTTCCTATAGTTACCCTCAGTCGTAGCCTAATACTTAATAAGCTAATGCATCCTAGAAGTACCTCAATTTATTGAAATAAAACTTAGTCAAACCAACAACAATCTATGCCCCTAAATCAGTAAAGGCAACTTTTATATACCACATTCACAATCACACACTACCCTATAGGGTTGTTAACTCCAATGTCTATATCAACTTACTCAGGCCCTATCTATCTATTATGTACTGGTGCAGTACATGAACATAAGGGCATTAAATTAAGGTTCATAAAAGCCAAGATTGAAATGTTTAGATAAACAAGATATCGGTCATACCATCTGGTGCTGCAGTAACATTTCCAATTCTCATTTCACACTGCCTGGCAGAAGCACAAGCCTTAACTTCAGTACACTAACTAACACTAGACTGCTCTCCTTTAGGCTATATCTAACCCTTAATTTAGGGTGCACATTAGGTATCTATGTCTGAGCACCCTTTTCCTATACTTGAGGATAATTTCTCACTATAGTGGTCTTTAGCACCACAATGGAGTCATTCCTACCACTTGCCTCCTCTACATTGCCCTAGTGACTTTTCTGACAAAAGCCATATATGGGTGGTTTACTCTTAGTACCCTATCCTCCATGCTACATGTGACTAGCATCGGTATTGCTAACTCCCTCTTTCTAGGGTTTAGTTGTCTATATCCTTGATTCTACATTCAATCCTATAAAAAATCTCTTATATTCTATATATATGTAATTGGAAATAATCTCCTCAACATACTTTTGAAATCTAGTAAGATCCTTCCATTTACTACTTCTCACAATACTAGGACAGGGCTTCTCTTGCATGTTATCAGTTAATTACTCATGACTCTAGCTACTTAGTAGCATAATTGGGTTCAAATGCTGATATAAAACCTATTCTCTATAGAACTATAGTCATTAAACCAATTGGTTCCATAGCCCCTCCTTTGGGTAACTAGACTAGTCATCTCTATATTATAGAAGACTTTCCCTTCTCAGCCTCAGACCATGTCACAATATAGAGGAATTAAAACTTAGCCATTTGATATCCATATACTCTACTAAGGAACATTGAACCTTTGCTCTGATACCACTAAATATGACACCCCTTACTTGATTCCTGAAGAAACACAATAAGCAGTGCATATCCCACTAGGTCACCCATCCTAAAATTTCCCCTAAGGTTATTCGTTTAACTTTTACTAATGCCACACTAGATCATTCTATCTGACTCAAAAATCATTTCAGTCAATTCTTATTTTCCATTTAGGTTAGAATCAATATGGTTCAATTATTACAAATGAAATCTAATAACACTCTTGTACCACCTAAAAATTTGATAGCATAACGGCTGCCCGAGTCCAATCTCGAAATTTCAATAATCCTATTTAACACTTCTATAG
Organism: Hura crepitans; assembly: GCA_948208565.1. Lineage (NCBI taxonomy): Eukaryota > Viridiplantae > Streptophyta > Magnoliopsida > Malpighiales > Euphorbiaceae > Hura > Hura crepitans. Next base: position 3,196 of record CANXYI011125338.1, on the reverse strand, counting down.
ACATTACTTAACACATCTCCTAGACCCCTCTAGTCCCCCATTCTCAGCCTGTCACCATCATCGAACACACATCAACTTAGGCCTCAAGCTGCAATTAAAACATGTATTTATAAAGCCTCAGGCTCACATAACATCAAACATCATAACTGAACATATACACATAAGAAAATATGTAGGACTACTTAATTACATCCATAGTTTAGTGCTTACTCATAAATATAACATATACAAAGTTTATAATTATACTTTCTACCCAACTTCATTTAAGTACATGGATATCAAAACTATACAATAGTTACTTCATATTCCTTTGCAGTTATCCTCTGAACTCTCATCGACATGTTTCATAAGGCAAAGTTTTGGTACAGGGGTACCTGATCACCAAAATAAGTACACTGAGTATACGAGCTACTCAGTGGTGAACTTAAAACATTTGAATCATCACATTATGTCTTTTCATATATTTGTAATCTAATGACTGTTTTTACTTCATTATGTGATTTAATAATACAATAGGGTGCCAAATTACTAAAATACCCCTAAGGTATTTTATGTTTCCTAAAATTGTCTTTTTGACTCACATATATTACTTAAAGTAGTTATTTTATCCATAGCATGCATATTTGACATTAATTAACTTATTTAGCACATATGTGCAAATTGTTCAAAATGCCCTTTAGCCTACATTTTATAAAAAACTCATAAAATAATGTTTAATTATACTTAATTCTTATATTCATAATTAGTTTAATTATTTACTTAATTTAATTCACTCGCCTGACTAGGAAGACGACACTTAAAGACACTAGATCTAGAGGGAATATAAACTGGTGCCGTAGTCCCTATTCAAGACATACATCACTATACTGACATGCATACAATAATGGAGATTAGTCATAACCTCTTCAGACACAAGTAAATACTATCTGTGTGACATAATAGAGAGTAATCCGTAGGCCTCCCCAACCATAATTAATCACTATCAATAACTAGGTGACATAATACAGATCAGTCTATAGACCTCTTCAGCTACTAATAAATACCATCAAAAATTAGGTGACATAATGGAGATCAATCTATGATCCTCTCTGGCCACTAATAAAATGACTGTTTGAATATCAGATAATTAGCAACTGCAAAACCCTAAGTTGATCGGTCAAGCATTCTAATAAGTGTGTAACTAAGAGCCAAGTAGCTCAATTTAAGTTCACTTGTGGACCAAAAATATTCATATAATATTTATGTTCCAAAAACAAATAGTTAAAATTTTTATCCCAAACTTTATTTTTTTGCTAGACTGGTATAGCCACATTTTTGCTCTATAGGGTAAAATTCCATAATAAATCTTAAGTCTTATTATTGCCAAAACTCATCGTTTAATGTGTTATGATTTGACATAACATTACCTCTTAGGAAACTAACACTTTTTGTCTAGTGACATTTTTGGTTTAGATATTGGTCAACTAGATAGTTACAGGTCATTTCGACCACTTTTCAACATACAATTCTAGGATTGTTTTAAGTCCAAATTTAACTCAATTTTCAACATCTTTTTAAGCATATTTCTAAGCATGAAGTAGAACATAACTAGGTTAATTTCATGGCCAAAACATAGGCACTAATACCATTCATACACATAGTTCAAATCTAGCCTTAAAAGACACAATTAAAGGTTCAATTTAATAGCTCATTTAAAGCAATTTTTTTTAGTCATTATTTCCAATCAAGTTTTCAGTCCTATTTAAATCATTCTGTATGCCATACTAGGCTACATATATTCTCAAATTATCATTAACCAATTACACTATGTGCTCAAATTATGTTTCACCTTTCAAGTAAACTTTAGGTCACTATTGAGCTTATTTATGTACTTTTCTCTTTTACCATTTCTATACCATTTTACACCAAACTATTAACACATTACACTATCTTTAATTGCCATACATTATGCTTTACTTATATATAAGATTACTTACATCTCATGCAATTTACATACGATGCACATATCACCCAACACATGTTCCACCATTACACTTCATGCATCATAACATACATACATGCCATACCATGTCATACCTTAACACACCATTTGGCCATTTCTAAATCATACACATACACATGGTTTTTTCACCAATTTGACATACATATCATCCATACATACATGCTACAAACATAATTATACCTAATTTCAAACAAATTCTCATAGGTCAATTACCATCCCCATGACATCCACTAAGAATAGTTCTCGGGTACCAACATTAATGGCATATTTCAGCATTATTTCCCAACCAAAATGGCCATAAACTTTATTCTAACATATCAAATAATATTGAACTTACATCTGAGCCATTTTTTATCGAAGACAAGTATCCATATCCACCAAATTTAGCAAGGAAAATGAAGCTAACTTTTATAAGCCCTTTAAAACATACTCCCTAATTCACTAGGTGGTCACTTATTCAATACTACCAAAGAAGAAATGACACCTACACTAAAAATTGTAGCCACCTTATTTCAATATTCAAAATCTTAGGCACCCTAGCACATGAAGAAAATGCCTGAAGTTCACTTACTTATGAAGGAGTCCCTTAGATCTTTAAAATCTGCACACTAGTTAGTAAGTAACGGTGGCTTCTCTCTTGCTCTGTGGCCCTTAAAATGCCATCTTTATGCCATAATCACCTCACACACATCACCACATGGATGTTAGCCATGGTCCAACATCATGAAGTAGCCAAAAATCCCAACAAAATGAAGAGAAATAGCCATTGACTCACCTTTAGGTTAGGATTCTAGACTGTATGAACCATTTAATTTGTAGGATTTTTATCTCTCAAATGAAAAATCTTTTCCACTTGATTCTTGTTCCTCATGGTGTCTAACACCTAGTAGAAAATTTGGTGACCAAAATCTCTCCATTTGGTGACCAAAGGAGAAAGCTATGGTCATTCTTTCATCCCTATGGTGTCGCCTTTAGTTGTTGTAAAAGATAAGAAAGTCCTTTTTCACTCTAAGTGGATTTCCACTTGTTAAACGATTTTTGCCACTTGGCAAGTTTACTGAGCCACTTGGCATGTTGTGGGTCCCATGATAACATGTTAAAGCTATCCTAAAACTTCCCGAACCATCTCAATTTTTAGGGCGAACTTTGAAAATTCACAGTAATTCTCTCAGACCTTAAAAAATTACACTGTTT
>CANXYI011125271.1:0-13768 GCA_948208565.1 Hura crepitans | reverse complement strand
CTATATAGTTATAGGTCTTTTTATGTACATTTCATGCCATTATCATAAGTCATTTTTTAGATCCATGTCATGTCCCTATTACAAGTCATTCTATATGTTCATTTTCCATTACACAGTTGTGGGTTCGTTTTATTTTTAGGGATGCCATTATAGGTCAATTTCCATTATTCATTAGGCATTCCCTCATATCATTTAAAACCATGTTAACATACCATTCTAGGCCAAATATTATGTCAATCCATTCAATCCAATAAGGCAACAACATTGGCTTCACATTCCTATCACAAATCAAGTATTTCACATATTCAATTTACATACCAATTTTAGGCACACTTTAAGTCACTTTTTAGGCCATTTTAAGTCCATTTCTTTCATGCCATTTCTTACACTAATTTACTACCACATTTACACTACCTTACCTATCATACCTTACACCATATTTATACACCTCATCAAACACATCTCTTGGTATTTTCATGTCATACATAATGTTATCATCATGCCACACCACATATACACATTACACACCATGCCATACATGCATACTATGTCATGCCATACCTCTTGGCCACATCATGATTATGGTTACACACATGCATATTTTCACATTTTTTCACATATACACATCATATATCATATTTCTACCATACACACATATGCATACGTGCCATACCATGTATGCCATGCCATGATACATCAAGCATCCCTTTTAGCTAAAACATGTTCATGCATATTCATACATTCTTCTCAATAATTTCACATAACTATCTTCCATACCTATACCACACATGACATTTCTCATCGTATACATGCCATACACACCCATTTACATGCCAAGATACCATAACTAACCTCTCAGCCACATTAAGGTCATGTATATACCTATACTTTTCTCATCAATTTCGCATATGAATCCATATTATCACATTTAAATAAAATTATGCCATGCCTACTATAGAAGCCACCACCTTTGGCCTATGATGATAAGTAGAGATAGGCTCTTAAGTAATGGCATTGACCTTTTAGAAAGCCAGTCCATACGGACCTAGTAACCAATAGGGTTCGCATGGACCTAGTATAGTAAAACCAATAAGGTCTACATAGACAAGCACTACTGGCCCCTACCTAGCCCTTGGCCCAAGGTCCACACGGTCTATACCTAAGCCTATGTTTTCATGGACTTGATAAAATTGGCCCAAGCATTTAAACTGGTAGAAAAAATAGATCACATTAGTCCTTGCAGACTAAGCATTTATGGTCTGCATGGATTAAGTGATGAAACACATACCAGATGCCTAGGCATGAAGTCATAATCCAAAGGCTATAAATAGTCCTCAGGATATATGAACAAGGGAGGATTTTTTTTGGAAAAAAGCTTTCTAAAAAGAACCATTGTTCTTGAAGGTATTTTTGAGAAAAATAACCACTTTGAGAGTTCAGGTGTGAACTCCAAAAAGGATTCGCTTTAGTTGTCCTTTAGCCCTTCAGTTAAAAATATTTTCTTTCTAAACTCTAACCCTAGTGTTGTTATTCAAGAGTTTAATTATAAGGTAAGATTTGGGGCCTTTTCTCATTTATTTGCAATGAATATAGGCTCATGATCTCTTATGATTGGCTGTCAATGAAGTGATCCTTACGTGGGCCATAGGAGTAGGCTCACTTTGTAAGTCATTTTTATCACATAAAAAACACCATTAAGCATGTTATATTTGTCTTGCTCTTTAATAAACACATCGTAAATATGCATGAAGTCTGAGCCCATTTTCAATTATGATTATGGTCATCTCCTTTAACTTTGTTCATCACTTGTTATGTATGTTAACATGAATGTTAATTATGAAAGTGATATATTGATGCTTAGTGTTTTAGGGATGGCATGATATCTATATGTACTCACTCTTATTAGGAACATAGTTCGCACGGACATATCTCTTGTTTGACTATTATTATTGGTTGCTTATGTAGACTCCCTCTCATGAGGAACATAGTCCGCATAGACTTATATTATGGCTTTAAACATTGTATTTATATTTATTCATGAACAAATGTATATAGAATTTTTGTATACATAGGGGTTATTATTTATGGTCCGTATGGATAGTTGATTGTTGTTTTTAACCTTCCTCTTTGAGTTATATGCAAGTGACCCACTTCACTAGAGTAAAGGTCTATCTAAACATATAATCCTTTCAAGCAGTAGTCCACACGGACCTTTGATAGAATTTTATGGAGTCTGCACGGATTTAATGCCATACAAATGAGACCAGTTTTAGTATTTTGGATTATTCTTTTTGGTTTTGTACTATTTTTATTTCATTGTCTATTTTGGGCTATAATAGCTAGTTAATAACTTTTTTGCATGCCAAAGCCTAATTCTCACATCATATGGTTTTCTACTTAATTAAGTGGCATTTTCATAATAAAATAGATTTGAGTTTTCTTAATTAAAAGTCATAATAACAAAAAAAAATGTATTTTCAATAAAGGTCAATCTCCTAGAAATGGGAGTTGGGTAATTATCGCTAATTCCTATAGAATTATAAGTAATTATCAAGCCACATTATAACTAACCAATAGCCTGATTTCTAGATGTATAAATATATTACTTTCTTATTGTAGCTCTTTAATTTCATAATTTATTTTTCTACATGTGGAGGTGATATGGATGTTTAAAATGTAATGCATGCTTGTTTGATACGAGACTGATAAATGTTACAATATAAATGGATGAAATATTTTAAGGGCATAAATAAGATTTGATATTCCTAACCTTTTGGTATAAAAGATCAGAGGTCCTGGTGTAGAGGCCAGGTGGTGACTCCATTAAACATTCTTATCCTCGATAAAAATACATAATCTCTACAGAAGCAACTCCACTGGGGATTGAGAAATCTTACTCTTAAAGTGCCCAAATAATATGTATCCAAATATTCTAATTTTTATCAGTCTTTTACATTGCACTCTTTTATACTATGTCCTTATTATCCTGGATGGTGTTATGAACCATGACTCCATTTTTCATTTAAGAATGGGGAAATGCTAGCATATCCATCACTCACAAGCCTCGTGCCTTTGAGTATATGAAAAGGGGAAATAATTGGTCACTATTATTCTTGATTGGAAAGATCTATTAGGAGGGACCTCCACTTATGGGAGCTATAAGCCTTTTGACTAAACCATGAACCCATGTAGTTAAGTTTAGTAACCTCCCCTAAGTTACATGACCCTAAGTGATTGTAATTGCATTATGACTGCTATGTGGGCTTATTGCATTTAATCTTATTTAGAGTGGGGCCAAGCCTATTATGCCTTTTATCTAGGATGGGCTCGACCTAATTTCACCTTGAATAAGAATCAAATGTCATAGGCCATTGTATTTGCATGTGCTTTAAAAATGAGATGGTTAATCAGGCCTTATAAGGCCCATGAGCGAGCCTATACATCCCCAATTAATGCTTAGGTAATCCCACCTAGGAAAAGAATTGGCTTGACCACATGTGCAGGTGAAATAAGGTCAGAAGGTTTATTGCATACATTTTTCTTTACTGCTCCATGAACATGCATTGCATATAATGCATCACCTATCACTTTGTTAATATTATGCATGCATCATGTTTAACCCTTTGTTTTGATAGCCACCATTGATCCTTCATTCATTGCTCAGTGGAAGGGAATCGGCAAGTGCCTCAGTAGGGCCAGTGAACTAGTACCCATCTCACTAAGGTAAAGAATCATGTCTACTGATGATTTTGTAACTAGGGCTATGTTTATAGAGGTAATGGCTGAGATGGAGAAGAGGATGATGTCAGCTATCATGAATGATTTGTCTAATGTCTAGAATCAGAAGGAGGTGGGTTAGATCTTATCCACCCATAGGGGCAAAGGGACAGCAGGAGATCAAGATGATGACCAGTCTTCAGATGATGAAGTGCCACATGTCATCAGGACTTATAATAGAGTTCCCCCTCCTAAGCCGATAGAGAGTGATCAGCTGAAAAACTTAAACGAAAATATGGAGGCCATGAGTTAGTTGATGATTGAGGGTAAGGATATAGACTTCAATGATATCAGTTTGAGACATGATCAGGCAATGCCTCAGAGGTTTAAGATGCCAGACCTGAGCAAGTTTGATGGCATTACAGACCCTTAAACCCAATTAAAACAATATGTTATTACCATGAGAGCTACTCATTTGATAAAAGAATAGATTATGAGCCTATTTAGTATGTCCCTTACAAGTCAAGCTTTGGAATGGTATTATTACTAGGAGAAGAGGGTCAATAAGGACTGGAATAAGTTAGCACAGGTGTTTAGCAAGTAGTATGCCAATAATGCAAGCATAGAGATCACCTTGAAGGATCTAAAGCTAGTAAAGTAAAGACCAAATGAGAGGTTCTCTGACTAATTATAGAGATTGAGAGAGAAGATCCTAAAAATGAGAAATAAGCCCTAGGACATTGATCAAATCAAGTTGTTCACAAAAAATGCAAACAACTATGTGAACAATGGGCTTACTGCTACAGTTACTAGAATAAGGAATATAAGAGAGCAAATAACCTTACCTTTTTAAGTAGTAGTGTAGGGGGCACCACCAAGATGGCAGATGTGCATGCTATTCAAGGAAAAAGGTATTCCAATTTGGGTAGATCCCTTTCATGGTGCCTAAAAAAGTTGACTAAAGAGGGTAAACTACAACCACTTCCACCTCAACCACAAAACGGACCATTACCACTAAGCCATAGGCACAACCTATATTATGCCTATCACTAAAGAACTAGACACTCGACTGATAACTATAAACACCTTTGCAAAGCCATTCAAAACCTTATAGACTCAAAATAAATCCCCGATCTTAAAGCCTTATCAAACCCATTGCTTAAACACCACCCTATATACCTTCTAAAGTTTAGACTACTTGAAGAATATATGCTTAGAGAAATCTATGGAATTGACTAAAAGATTAGTAAGGGGGTGAGAGATAGTGAATTTATCCTTATAACCAGTTTTTAGGACAATATAAGTGACTGTGAGCTTGAAGAGAGCAAAAATTTCTTAGACAAATCTTTTAATGGGGATTTTAAAAATGGAAAGAGAGAGCCAATCAGGGTTGAGGGAGAAGTGGTTGAGAGAGTGGAAAAGAATGGTTAGATCTTACCTAAAAAAGAACTCAAACTTAAAGAGGGTGAGCATGAAGAGGTATCAAAGCAACTGAAAAAGACTCAAGATAACAATAGCATCTAGGACTTGCTAATGTCATCAAAAGACCATAGGTATAAGTTTGTTAAAGCCTTAGGTCAAGTTGTAATCTCTACCACCACTACCCCTGATGAAAATAGGCAAGATAAGCTTTATCATAATCTCTGATACTAACCTACCCCTAAAAAGAAGGGAACATAATAGGCCTCTTTTCATTAGGGTCAAGGTGAATGGGAAAAAAGAATAGTTGTGCCATGGTGGATGATGGTTCCTCCTTGTGTATTTGTCTAGTTAAAATTTTGTCTTGCTTGGGAATTAAGAAAGAAGATCTGACACCTTTGACATCACTATCAAGGCTTATGATGATACAAAAAGACAAGTTAAAGGGTCTTTCATGACTAAAGTTCTAGTGGGGCTAATTATAAATGAAGTTGGATTCATGGTAATCAACATTCTAGCCACTTTCTCGGTCTCATTGGGAAGACCGTGGTTTCATAAGATGATTAAAATTCCTTCCACTTACATTAGATGATTAAATTCCCACACGAGGGCAATGTTGTGACCATCAAAGCTAAAATTGATCATGTTGTCTCTACCTTGGCTATCGCTAACTAGCCTTTCACTAGGTTTTATGTTACAAGAATTTATGAAGATTAGATGGACCCTACGATGTCTAAAATGATAAAGAAAGTGGACTTCTTCCTCGATGTTAGTTTAGGGAAGAATTTGCAAGTCATAACTGAGCCTCTGCAATTGTACACCTAGAAAGATACAAAGCGATTAGGCTATAATCCAAATAAAGGGGGTAACTCAAAGAAAGGTAATCGTGTAGAGGATTACTTTTTCAAATAGAAGGGTACAAGGTATGATGGAACTCAGAAAGCTATAATAGTGAATGGATGCTACAAGCTAGGATTCAAAATCTTCATAGATGTGGTCTAGTGGGAATCAGGCAACCTTACTCGGATACAGTAGACTGATGAAGCTTTCTCAAAGCCATCAACCATCAAAGAAGTTTACCCAAATCCTTTGAAGGACATGTTTGATCTAAATATAGATTTTGATTTGTTTGGATGAATTTTATTTTTGTGACCCCTTTAAGGTAAACAATTTTCTTTCTAATTAGATGAACAATGAGTTTGCTTATTTGTGTGATCTTTCTCCTGATGGTAATGTGCATTCAAATGATCATTACATGAGCATCTTTAATATTATCTATATTAAAACTAATCAATTTAATCTTAGCATAAATCGACAATCGAAAAATATATTAATTACCCATAACACTATAATCGATGAAAGAGAAATATTTGAGAGATTGCTCAAAAATATGAAAGAATCTTTGCATGGAATTATGATGACATGCTAACTATTGACTGAGAAGTTGCTGAGCACACTATTCCAACTTATAACCACATCACTCTAGTCCGTTAGAGCTTAGAAAGATGAGACTCGAGTAGGTAGAAAAGGTAAAAGAGGAAGTGGTTAAGGTACTTGAAGCTAAGTTCATGAGGAGATCATTTTCCTCTCTTGGTTAGCCAACATTGTCCTAGTGTCTAAGAAAGATGAAAGGGTTAGAATGTGTGTTGATTATTGGGACCTAAACAAAGCATGCCTTAAAAATGATTTTCCTTTACCCCATATTGATGTACTAGTTGACAGTGCAGATATAGCAGCCATGTACATATTTTTTGATGGATTTTTAGGGTATAACTAGATTTTAATGAGGGTAATCGACAAATGCAAAACGACCTTTATAATTGAATGAGGGGTATACTGCTACATGGTAATGCCCTTCGGGTTAGAAAACATAGGTGCAACTTACCAAAAAATGGCTACTAAGCTCTTCCATGATATGATGCACAAAGAGGTCAATGTCTATGTGGATGACATGATGGTAAAGTCTATAAAAAGGGAAGAATATTTTAAAGCCCTAGAAAAGTTATTACAAAGGTTAGACCAATTTAATAGAGGCATAATCCCAAGAAATGCGTCTTTGAAGTCATATCAGGTAAGCTATTAGGATTTGTGGTCATTAAGAATATAATTGAAGTAGATCTGGACAAGGTAAAAGCTATCCTAGAAATGCCTACCCATCAGTCAGAAAAGGAAGTCAGAGGATTTTTAGGCAAATTACAATACATCAGTAATTTTGTATCCAAGTTCACTTCAGTCTGCGAGCCCATATTTAGCTTGTTACATAAAGGACAACCAAAGCAATGGAATAAAGATTGCCAAAAAGCCTTTGATGCTATTAGCAATACCTAACCAAACCTCCTATTCTAAGACCCCTAAAACTAGGTAGATCCCTCATTTTATACCTTGTAATCAAAGAGTCCTCCATAGAAGCCCTCATTGCATAGGCAAATAAAGTTAGTGTAGAAAATATAGTTTATTAACTAAGCAAGAAGTTGCTTCCTTATGAATAGAAGTATGTAGAAGTAGAGATGATATGTTTGGGGGGTAATCTGGGTCTCTAAAAAGCTACGTTATTATTTTCAATCCTATAAAATAGAGGTGGTAGCAAAACATGACCCCCTAAGGTACTTATAAACTGCTCCCTCTTTAGTGGGTAAAATAGGATGATGGATTCTACTTTTATAGGAATTTGACATCTCCTATGTCACTAAGAAGATGATTAAAGGATGGGCGGTAGCTGAGTTTTTAACTCAACAGCCCATTGAGGAAAGGCAATAAGAGTTTGAATTTCCAAATGAATACTCGGGGGCAATTTCCTAAGAAGGATGGAAAATGTTCTTTGACGTGGTGGTCTACCAAAAAGGTGTAGGTGCAGGGACACTAATCATTAGTCCGAAAGGTGAACAGATGTTCTTAGTTAGAAAGTTAGAATTTCAAGCAATGAACAATGTTATGGAATATGAAACATGTGTGTACGGCCTTAAAACTCTATATCAGCTGGGGGTAAAGGTAGTTGATATGTATGGGGATTTAATGCTAGTCGTGCAACAAATGAAGGGTAATTGGGAGACTATGGACAAAAACCTAAGCAAGTATATCAGAATGCTCACAAACCTGTCAAAAGGATTTAACCATTACATTTTCCATCACATTCCCAGAGAACAAAACCAAGTCGCTGATGCCTTAGCCACCTTAATGTCAGTATCAAACCTCATTAAAAGGGATCTACCAAAACCCATGTATTTCAAGAAATAGAGTTTCCCAGCTTACACTAGTATAGTCAACACTACAACTAAACAAACTACCTGTGACTTACCTTAGTCCCATGATATCCAAACCTACTTAGAAACTGGACAATATCCAAAACACATAATCGAGAAAGATAAAAAAGCCCTTCAAAAACTAACTACTTAGTTTATCTCATTTCAAGGAATGATATACAAAAGACAATGGGAAAGAATTTAGCTCAGATGTGTAGATGAATTGAAAGCCTAGAAAATACTCACAAAGGTATATGAAGGAGTTTGTGGTCCTCACATGAATGGGAAAAACCATGCAAAGAAAATCATAAGATTGGGTTATTACTGGATGACCATGGAGATGGATTGCTATGACTTTGTCAAAAAATATCACAAATGCCAAATCTATGGAAACCTAAGTCACCTTCTAACCTATGACTTGAGTAGTTTGTCATCTTTTAGCCATTTTCTACATGGGGTATTGACATAATCGATGAAATAAGGCCGTCAGCTATTAGGGGACACTTATTCATAGTAGTAGCAATTGATTACTTCATAAAATAGATTGAGGCTGAATCTTTCAATAAATTAGGGGTAAGATAAATGGCAAAATTTATTAAAAGAAATATCATTTGTAGGTACGGGCTACCATAAAAAGTCAACTTAGATAATGGGGTATAATTTCAAGGTGAGACTAGATAGCTTTTACAAAAGTACAAAATTGAGCATCATAAGTCTAATCTATATTGACCTCAAGTTAACGGTGTGGTTGAAGTAGCTAACAAAAATGTCAAGAAAATTTTGCAAAAGATGATAGTTACCTATAAAGATTGGGCAGACATGTTGCCCTTTATATTGTGGGGATACAAAACAACTCTTAGGATGTCTACTCAAGCCACGCCTTATTCATTAATATATGGGATAAAGATAGTACTACTAATAGAGATTGAAGTACCATCACTTAGGGTAGTACTGGAGGTAGATATACAAGAAGCAGAATAGGCTAGAAATAGATATAAACAATTGGCATTGATTGATGAAAAATAACTTAAAGCTCTTTATCATATGCAATTGTATCAGAAGAGATTTGTTAGAGCTTATAACAAGAAAGTCAAGCCTAGACCCATACAAGAAGGTAACTTGGTATTGAAACAAAGCAGACCTTTGTTAACAGATCCTAGAGGGAAATTCAAGCTTAATTGGGAAGGCCCATACTTAGTCAAGATGATACTTAAACATCGGGGCATTAAGATCTTAGATCTAGATGGTAATGTGTTCTAATAACCTATCAACATAGACAAGCTAAAAAAGTACTTCTGCTAAAAAAAAAGAGTTTGCTAAAGAGGGCGGCTTAGGTAAAAATTTGGACACCCCGATGAGGTGAAAACCTAATAGGCACTTCATGCAAAAATTAGAGGATTCAAGAGAAAATGTCTAATTAAGAAAACCTCCAAAGGCTAATTGGTAATGATAGTATTATCAATGGGAAATTAATATATTTTCCAAGATTAAACAACTTAGTTCAAATGCAATTAATGACAAAAATGCTTTAGTCATGATCATTGTTATAAAAACTTCCATTAAGTTGAGAGATGTCATATGAATGATTAAACTCTAAACACATCTTCTCTTTCTAGATGTAGAAGTATCATTTTTAGATTTTCTCTTTAACATTAATGTCCTATTGTTTCTAGTTGTACTCAAAATCCATTCTTTGTAATTATCATCTATACTAGTGCTACCAGTTGTATAATTAGGCCCCTTTCTTAGGATAACACGTTATCTCTAAAAGTCGAGAAAAAAAATACAAGAAATGGCATGTCAAAAGTCCACTTTGAAATCCCAAAGGCTTAGGAGGAACTCTTTACAATAGACCAAATTGTCACTGGATCTAAGAAGGAATATAGAATGTTTCATGTCTCAAGTAGATTAAAGGGACACAACCTAAATGACAAGGCTAAGAAAAATAAGTGATCTTCCACTAAGGACACTGGCATTGTACTTTGACAACAGTGCTAAGCCATATAATCCACTAGTCAAGAGCATCAAATCTCTTCTTAAGCTTCCTTTCATAATGATGATTCGAAGCATATTTCACCCAAAGCCTATTACGAGGAGGTATAAGCAATCCCAACTTCTCTTGTAACCAAATCTAAAAAAAAGAGCTGTAAGGTTGGAAAATCTATAAAGTACCACCTAAGCAAAAATTAGGCAAACCTATTAGTGTGAAAACCCTTACAAGTGATCTAGGCAAAAGTTAAGGTTAAAATAAAAAATAATAAAAGCTAGAGGGAAAACCCGTAAGGGCTTTCTATGCATACCTATAAAAGAAGTGGGCTCCTAGCTATAAAGCCGATATCCCCTTTCTTTAGAGCATCTAACCCTCAAATGGTTTCAGCTGGAAAGACACAAAAAGGATTATGACTAGAGCATATTTTAGTCAAAAGTTAAAGGACCTTGAAATCACAAAACCCATCCTTGAAAGTAACTACCAACTAATTACCAAGGACACATCATAGCATGAACTTCACCCATTCCATAGAGTTGACACAAAATTTATAGGCAAAGTCTAAAATTGCTTACAAGGAAATAGGGCCCACACTTGAAATTGCCCTTTAAGCCATAAAAGTAGAAATACCCAATGCAAGGACAATATCCATGGGCTATTGTCCTTAAAAGAAGGAAAAAGGCAGAGGATCATCTGGACCAACAGAAAAATTTAAAAGGGTAGCAAATTCCTCAAGAGTCATGGTAATTTTCTGATGATTAAAAATAAACACATGGAAAATAGGGTCCTAATATTGCATAGCGGCATTCAACAAGTTTTGGTCAATCCTCACTTTCTCAAGAATTTAAGGGTAGAAAAGGGAGCGAGGATTTTCAAAGTCCAAGAAGCCTTTGATTCTAAAGTTTTAGACAATTGTTGATTAATGAAGAAAGACATAGTGAAGTATGGCACGAACAAAGGAAAAAGGATGCATTTATAGGCCTCAACCCTCACTATTCCTTTTCCTACTAAAACAAGGAATCCAAAACATGTGAGGAAGTTTGCACGAACTTCAAAACATCCAGAGTAAACATCATAGTCTGCATGGACTAATTGAGACAAGTCTGTAAAAGTGCTAGTTACCAATCAGAAGGAATGTTTGCATAGACCTTTGTGTAGCATGTCCGCATAGACTAAGAGCTATTAACCTTTTCTAAGTAAGTCTTACTACTAAAGGCACTCATTTGATGAATTATTGTAGGAACATGATATTGAATTATGGGTAGTGTCATCATTTATCAAACATTTGTATATAAGGACATAAAATAGTATTCAAAATAAAAGATTCTGTACTAATGTTTGTATATACAAAGGTTAGGCCATTTTCATAAGAAAAATAATAAAGTTGCCATCTATCCTACTCTTTAGCATCGTCCTCATCCTTAGTAACCTCATTAATTGTTGAGAGCACTAACTTTTTAGAAATCTTCAAGGCTCTCAATTTCTTCCCAGTGTCATGAAGAGTGGCAACTCTCCTTGATAGCTCACTCTGTAAAAGAATGAAGGATTAATGTATAACATACATGCATACATACACACTTGAATAAACTAACCATTACAAGAAATTTTTTACAACAAGGACTTTAGTCTCATTAAGCATTGACCTTCTAAAAGCTTCTATAAGATGAGTGGTCCTCTCTACTAGAGCCCTCTTTACTTGTTCAAGTCAAGAAAAAAAGTGTCACATCAAATCAAAATAGCACAATGAGTAGTAAAAGTATAATACCAATGTGGCGTTCTTTGGCTCAAAGGGAACTAGCCAATTATATTCAATGCAAAGGTGAGCAGAGGATAGCTCTCTATCTATACCATATTACATATAGCTTAGCTTTGATATGTTAGTCAATATGCCTACAACTTTATTAGGTAGGTGATGACTGACCAACAAGTAGAGTAAAAGCTCCACTCCTAGCAATATGAATGGGAGAAGATGAAAAATAAGAATCAAGAGAACTAGGAACAATTCTCACCCTTTTCCTTTTCGAAGAAGGTCCAGCTTCAGAAGAGGTAATACTAGGCTACAACACAACACATAGTTAGAAGATGATTTAAAAAATAAAGAGCAAAAGATCCAGCAATTTACCTGATGAGGAGGAGGTCCTAAGGTATAAAGAACTCTAGGCAGTAGATGGGTAGATGCCTAAGAGAGGTAATTCTCTCTATCATTCTCCACCAGTGTACTTCTTAGGATAGCAGTAGTCATACCTTACACAAACTCCAGATCATCAATATACCTCCTGAATAGCATCAAATTAGGAGGACTCTAAGAGATATGATGTGTATTAGGCCTAATGTGCTAGTTTATTATTCTCTCTCCTAAAACACATGAATAAGCCTCTAGAGTGGTCAACAATATCCTTCGAAAAGATAATTCTCAGGTAAAATGTAGAAAATCTAGTATCTCTTCAAGTAGGAAGATCTATCATGCCAAGTCAACTTGCAAAGGTAAGTGTTGGTAATAAATTACCTAAATTACCAATAATGAACTTTTCATGTACAAGAAATACTCATGTCGGACCAAGTCCTATAATTGAGATACTAGTAGTGCTGTATCAAAAATGGTGCAGTCCAGAGACCTAAAGATGGTCGAACCTATATGACTATTACTGGGTATCGACGAGGGATGTCTAGCTCACAAGGTCGAGGTAGTAAATGTAGCTCATATGCCCAAACCTACAATAACAAAGGCACAATGTTAAAATTGTAAAACATCACATGGAGCAAAAAAAGGATCAAAATAGATTACTTACTAGAAAACCTGACACGAAGCCCTAAAAAAATCGATGGCTTTTTTTGGAACAGATAACCATGTCCAAGCTTGAAAAGACCCACCTGAGAGAGGAATAATACTAGTTCCAAAAGCCAATGTCCTCAACCTACTCTAAGATAAGAAGTAAGCTCTAACTTACATGGCTATTGGCATTGGCAAACAATGTTGTGCCCATAAGTAGAGAAGGAAGCAGTGCATGTATTGATCCACCTCAGATTGACTTGATAGAGTTACATTTATCCACCTCTCATGCAAGTCAGTACATTGGATGCTCCCATCCCTTACCTCCTATTGTCAAAGTGAGGGGTAGTGGTAGCAAGTATCGAAAGCAATGGCTCGCCTTGTGCATGGCACTTCAATGATAAAAGCCTAATCGAAAGGCGTTATGGCTAGTTCTCTAAATGATAAGTGGAATGTATGCATCATGTCCATCCACCAATCTATAAGAGCCTGAAAGTCTTAATGAAAATCTTTACCTACCAAATAATTTAAGAATGTTTGAAATCCCGTCACTTTCACTTTATTCTTAATCAGGATGGGCATCACAGAATACCATTATTGTGGCCCAAACTGGGTGCCTTCACACTTAAGGCATGT
>CANXYI011125228.1:0-12927 GCA_948208565.1 Hura crepitans | reverse complement strand
TTTATCCTAAAAATAAGTAAGACTATTTTTTCGAGAGAAAAGGAATAAAATTTTAATTTGCTTAAGTTTTCGTAATTATTATAAATCGGTATGAAATGAGATAAGAAAAATTGAAAAATCTATAATAAATATCGATCACATAAAAATAAAGATTTATTATGAAAAATTAAAATGTGAAAAAATATAATTGGTTGCAAAATTAATTTTGAAAAATTAAGAGGACATGAATTATAGAGGAGGGCAGAGGAGAGACAGTGACTGGGAGCTATATGGTGGTCCTTAACGCAAGACTTCAAAGATTAATTGCCATATAACGCCGTAGGAAGATGGGTTTTTGAATTTTCTTTATTTTCTCCTCTTAAAAATATATCATCCATTAAATTGCAACGTTTATTTTTTTTTATTCATATATATATATATATATATAAAGCAACAGAATAAAAATTCTTATAAACAGAGTAACGACTTTGTCATGTATTATCATTTGACTGTTATATTGAGTTCTCACGCGGTTGACCCTTTTGCCTTTTTTCTATTAGATGCTTCTAAATTATTATTATTAATTTCTGATATTCCGTTCAAAGGCTTTACATTTATTAATTTTACTAATTCAAAATTTAATATTGCAGATAAAAAAAAAACAGCTCTCTTAAATAATATCTTTTTCATGCATATATATAAAATTTAACTCATAATATATTTAAAAAAATTTAAGTTCTGACCTATTGTTATTTTTTGTTGTTATTATTATTATTCAGTGATTACTATATTAAGACAACTTCAATGATTAATTTTATGGTTGTCTAATGGAGTGCTAATGAAAAGTGTTGACTTGTCTACCTATTTATTTTCTAATTTTCTTTTTTGACTGTGAGTAATGATTACTAATTAAGGTAATTAAATAAGGATCTGATTTTTTTTTTTAATTTCTTTTCCTTGTTAGTGGAGAAAAAGGGCATCTACTTACAGTGGTACAGTCAGAAATTTATTTTAGTAGGCTCAAAATTATTGTTATTAAAATTAGATCCAACTGACTGGATTGATTTAATTATAAATTAAAAATTAATTTAATGTTAAAAATTTAAATTAAACATAAAAAAGCGGTGAAATTAGGAAAAAAAAATTAGAAAAATTGGATTGAACTTTAGATTTTATAATTTTACTTTTTTCATGGTTTATATTATTTTAAATTTATAATTTTTATTTTAATATGTTTTTAATAATATTTAATATTTTTAAGTTATTTTTATGATTTAAAAACAATTTAAGAATATTAATAATAAAATTTATTCAATTAGTTATATTTTAATTGATGAATAATTAGAGTATTTTAAGCATAATTATTTTCATAAATTTATTTAATTAAGAAATCATAAATAAATTATATTAAATAAAATAGAAATATATTAATTTTATCATTGAATTTTTTTTAAAAAAATTTTATTATATAAAAAAATTTTAATATCTTCACTTTCATTTTACTTAAATTATTGAACTTTTTATATTTATATTTTTAATAATTTATTATATTATTATTGTTAAATTTATTTTTATATATACCAACTATTTATTCATTTTATTACTTTTATATAATTTCTTTAATATGTTATTGCTCATATTATATCATTAAAGTTCTTACAAATAAATTTATTTAAAAAAAATAAAAATTTAGTTCAATTCGGTCTTAATAGTCGAATTGGTTGAATCATGACTTAATTGACTGTCCGATTTAATATTTGATCCAGTTTTAATAACATTGATCAAAATTAACAGGATTGACCAACAAAAAAAGTAATAAAATTTTGATTAGCTTTAAATTTCAATTACAATATATACAAAAGCGGTTATAAATTTATATTTGTCCTTTAAGTTAGGTCAAATTCCTTTTGGGCCCAAACATAACTTATAGATTTTAATTTTGATTTAGTATAAATATTTAAATACTTTAATATGCAAAATCAACTTATAAATTATAGTTTTGATTTAGTATACAAAAATTTCTAAATAATTTAACTTTTTTCCTGTTATGTTAATTTTCATTTAGCATGGATATTTTCAATAATTTAGATTTTATTGGGTAAAAAATTAGTATATGATAAGAGTCAATTTAAAAATTTTAGTGGGCCATATAAAGGGTAAGAATTTCATTTAAAAATTGACCAAATTGAATAGATTAAACTATTCATAAAAAAATAATTGAACTTATCAAAATAAAGGTAGATAGTCGAACTGACCGAATTTTTAGAGAGCTAGAGAGCTAAATAAATCAAACTTTTTATATATTTTATTTTTTATACATAAAAATATCAAAATAATGTCGTTTTAAAAGTTTAGTCGATTTGGTCTATTCTGTTTTTACAATCCAAGAATAGAACCAAATCGAATAACTATTTTTTTAAAAATCAAACTAAATAGATAAAAATAACTATTGATTCGATTTGTTTTTGGTTTCGGTTTCTTTTGCTCAACCCTATGTGAGACTAAACCGAAACAAAAAATTGAACCAAACTACTAAAAGTTTGATCTATTTAATTCGAATTTAAAAATTTTAAAATTCGAACAATTCAATTAGGTTTTGAATCAAACTGATAATTTATATACTCCTATCTATAGTATTAGTCATATATATATATATATATTCAGTGGGGGTGCCTTGTCTATATATTTTGCATGACTTATGACTATGAGCATATGCTCATTAAAGTGCAGAAATTTCATTTTAAGTTTTTAACCAAATTGTTTATCATCTTTCGCTCGATGTTTGGAGGTTGGTTTATTGGTTTCGATTTTTTGAATTAAAATATTAATTAGAACTATTTTTTATTATTTTACTTTGAGAGAAATTCCATTCAAATGTAAATGAAATGATTAAATTACTAGCAATTGCTTTTAATAATTTTTTTAAAAAATTAAAAACTTTGACTATAAGAAAATGTAGTATGATAATGGTTTTTTAATAGTATGAGATTGAAAATATGGAGTCATTGGAGTTTGTTTTCTTCCATTAAAAAATAAAAAGATGATTAATGTTTTTTTTTTCAATAATGAAGAGGTCAACGTTCTATATTCAACGTATATATTGCTTATCTGCTTGTCCATCACAAAAAGAAAAAATAAATTTATTATACGTAAATATCCACCAATAATAATTATTATATTCAATTATTCATATTCAAACTCGTTTTTAAACATCCAAGAACTAAAATATTAGTTTAAAAAAATAATTATGTAATTAATAAACAATTTATATAAAAAGGTTACAATAAAACAAGCACGAAATACCTAATATTAAACTCGTATCATACCTCAAATCTATAGAACACTTTTTTTTTTAAATAAATCTTTACTGCTCCAAATATGTTCATAGATTGAAAAAAGAAAAAAAAATTGAAATAACTGTAACATAACTTTCGTCATATGTAATGAAAAGAATAAATTGTGAAATATAAATTATTCAATAATATTTGAATTACAATAATAAATTTTTAGAAATATTCAGCGCCTTTTTATCAATTGAATTGGTATAACCAAAAATAAAAATAGATATAATTTTTTTTTTCTAATTAATTTATGAGGATATGGATTTCATTTATATCAATTTTTTTTTATTGAAATCAGACATAACTTAGTATTTACATTTATTAAAAATTTAGTAACGCAAAGAATTGAGCCGTTGATTTTTGATCAAACCAATATATAAATAAATAAATTGATTATTACTTTCAAGAAATGAGATAAGATGAAATGATAAAAATTTTTTCAGGTAATTTTGCAATATGGTCATTAAACTTTGCACTCTATATCAAAATGGTCATTCATCTTCACTTCATACCCTAAAAATTCTTAAAATTTTATAAATACTAATTAAAAAATCAAAATGATATGTTATAATAGGTTTTCAGATTGCATATGAATTTGCTTCTATATTTTGACCCATTTCTACTTATTTGGATTCATTTTTCATCCTCATTTTCTCTCTAAGTTGCTCTCATTGTAATCAAACGTTGTTGTTAAAAAATGACGGTTTGGCCATATGAACTGGTTCAACCACGGTTTAGTAGTTAGTCTTATTTAACATAAAACTCAATTTTAAAAAAAATAGGATTGAATTGATTTGAAAGAGAAATCGAATTGAACTAAATTTTTTTAATTTTTTTTTAAAAATTTTGGTCAAAAATAAAAATTTGATTGGCAAACAAAAATAATCAAAGCAAAATTGAAAAACTGAGTTTAGCTCGATTTACGATTTAATCCATTTTTATTAAACTAGGGTTTTTGTATTTAATCGGACTAGATCAGTGATTCTATCATTGTCAAACTGATTTGTCCAGATGAATTGATATGATTTTAACTGCAATATTTCTATTAACAAAACTCTATTTTAAAAAAAAAGGATTGAATTTATTTGAAACAAAAATTGAGTTGAAATAAGTTTTTTTTTCAAGTTTTCAAAATTTTTGGTCAAATAAAAATTTGGTTGGAACAAAAAAATTTAAAAAAGCAAAATTGAAAAAATCAGTTTTAACTCAATTTATGGTTTAATATCTTTTTTGTCAAAATGGGATTTTTATGTTAAATAGGACTGGACTAGTGACCACATTGTGGTCAATCTGTTCTGTTCGGTTGATTTTAACAACAATATTTTGATTACAAGGACAAAGATGCTAATTTAGAGAATGGTCAAAATAAGTAGAGATGGGTTAGAATACAAAAGCCAAAACCCATTATAGGAGGTTATAGTGATTTTTTAGTTAATATTTATAAAACTTAAAAGATTTTTATAAGACAAATTGAAGATAGGTGATAAATTAGGTAATAGTGCAAAATTAACTGATTATAGGTGCAAATTAACTGAAATTTTCTTTTTTAATTAGAAATCTCTTTTGTATATTTATTCAATATAAATTTAAATTAATTGATTGGTTTTGAATAGCAAATGATATTTAAAAAAAACTAAGTTCCTATTGTCACTTTCTCGTGACTTCCGAGTCCCGTAAGAATTTTGTTTTTCTTTTTCAAAGATAAGTTTTAAATTTAAATTTTAAGGTATAAAATATTTTTAAATATTTTAAAAAGACGTATTTTAATTTTTTTAGATTTATTCGATAAATTTTATTTAATTGAATTAGTGAGTTTTAATTAAAAATCAATAAAAAAATTAATATCAAAATTTAGGACCTCTTTCTTTTTTTTCCCTATTAATTCCCATATAAGATTTTTTTCCCCTCCATTTTCTGAGCAAATAAGATAAAATCAGAGTAACTTCCTAATTTATGTGACCTAGGAATATGAGTCTTATATTAATGGAGTAAACTGTTTTATTTAGTTTTTACTATTATATTTACCATTTTTCAAATATCTAGCATAAACACCTATCAATCAAGTCTAGGTTTTTAAATCTTATTTTTCTCTAATTAGGAAAAAAAAGGTTTGGTTATAGAAAAAATCCTTTTTTTTGTATTTTTATTATAAATCGTTGAAAATTATAAATATGTTAAAGTTAGATTGTCTTTTTTTTTTTTTATTTAAAGGGAAGGATAAAAAGATAATTATATAACAATTTTCTAGCTAAAAAATCTGAACAGAAAGATTTCCTTGTATTACTTTCTACGTATAATAACCGGATGAAATACGATTTTGTACATGGATTTTTCTACCTGGATTTGATTCATGTTAGATGGATTAATGAGTAACTAACATGTATACAAATAACTATATTCTATATACATGATAGTTATTCATTGATGGGTCCATCATGTATTAGGTTTAGGCAATTTTTTTTCCTACACTACTGTTATTTTGAATTGGATTGAACAAATTCAAATTAAAAATAATTTTCAGGAGTTTTTATTAGTACCATGGGAATAATAAGAATTATTATTAAGTGTCTCAGTATATAATTATTAATAAGAATTAATCAATATTTTTTTTCATTTATACCACTCATCATCTTAAATTTATTGACATGATTATCATGGATAAGTGACGGATAATCTGAGCAACTGCAAGAATAGATAAAAAAGAAGCGAATTCTTAAAGAGGATAATAAGAACTTAAGATGTATAATAGAGTCGCATACCTTTGGTATTTATAAGAGTAGCAAGACTAATGCAACTAGAAAAAGGACTCACCTCTTTAGGAGAGAAAATATGAATTCATGGGTGAGATAGGAATCCTACCGTTCAATACTCCTAATGGAATTTGGATGAATCATAACTTGGATATCAAATATCCCTCCGTATGTCCAATCATTTACGTTTAGGTCCGAATGAAAGATACATACAATAGCTTACCAAGTACATAGTTCGGCTTAATCTTATTTACTTAATGGATGTAGCTATTTATGTGACATACTATTATCGAGCCATGAAGAGTAATGTTTCATTTTGACGGTTACCTCCGAATCGTGTCTTTTCTTCTTATCACGTTGCTTGGTCATTTATGACTTTTTGTTTAACGTGGTTTTCATAGCGAAAGCCTATTGGAGGTTATTTTCAACTTATCACTCTTATTAAATGTTACAATGGGCAAAAAATACCTTTTAGGGCTTCGAGTCCTATAAAATAATATGTGTACTCAACAAAGGGCAATTTTGCCTCTGCATACTAAAATCACTTTCCATTATTGGTAGAACTTTCTATCATTCTATTTTTCCATCATAGATCTTTTCCATTTTTTGCATTGTCAGGAACTTCGCTTCTTTCCCTCTTCTGTCATTTCATTAGTTATAGAGAACATATATTTTATTTTTTCATTTATGAGAACTTGTGCCTCGATTGTATTTATTTCAATAGGCAACCTTGTTATCAGATTTCGCCATTTTTAGGTTTCTGCATGTATCTATAATTTATCCCTTCTTCTTTTTCATAGGAAATGGTGGAATCTAAAAGGTTTAGGACTGTGGCATCCTTTCTCTTGATAACTGGAGTCACTAAATGAAGGAGTGCCACATCATGTGCTAATGGCTCCGAACTATCTAAGGCCATATTCACATGTCAAGTACAACTCATACACATGGGTTGTATACATATACACTTCACACATATTCCTAAAACCTCATTGAACATGCATGATAAAGACTCAAATTTTTGAATTTGAAATTTTAAAACAAAAAGAAATGATTGTAAACCCATACTTCAATAAAAAAAACAATTATATATCAAAAATAGAAATCCAACTAGTTTAAACAAATGAATCAAAGGAAAAGATTTTCATTGAACACACACTCAAACATTAACATAGTATGCTCATGAATTTGTTGCCGATCTCATTTGCATGTGCCTCCTTTGTCGATGCCAAATTATCATCAACCTATGCATGAAAGAACCAATGTGCTAAGCAATAAAGCTTAGTGGTGCATAATCAAACTTTGATTACTGCTACAACATAACACACTTGTATAACACATGCACGTCACATATATATCATAGTCATATCACGTACATTTACAACATACTCCTATCACATAATCACATAACATCTTTATATCTCATACTCATAAACATATATAAATATGCACATGCATAATCATTCTTCTCCATAATGCCGTTATTAAGCCTTCGTTAATATCATTTTGCTCAACACATTTCTCAAACTTGGTTTACATGTTTATCAACCTATACCATATTTAAACAATAGGCACTCCATTCACAATAGATATGTATTCTTCTCATGATCCTTGTCGTTTAATCACATTCCATTTTATTTACTATTGCTTTAGCTCACTACTTATGCTTCTTCTACCTTTTATTTCATCATAATCACACAATTATATAGTTACTATTATCATTACATAATTAATCTCAAAGTGTTTTTAATGTAATACTCACCTCAACCTGCCAATCTCATCATGTTCACATCTTTTATTTTACATATTATCACATCTTCAATGTTGATCTTATTTTGCCACAAGTTATGAAATTAAGCTCACTTATTTGTATTAATATTCTTATAATACTAGAATCCATTTATCTCTCATCAATTCACAACATCAAGCCTTACTTTATAGCATCTTACATTAAAATATTTAGCTTAAATATCTCATACACATATCTCAGTTATAATCTCATGTTCCTTATATCATTTCGCTCATCATATCTTAGTCACACATCTACAAGTTCATTATTAGCACTTTAACATGGTACTAACACAATTCTTCCATCCCAAAATTTGGGTATAACTCATATTATCACATATACATTCAATATTTCTCAATTCCTTTTCACATATGCCAATAATATTCACATTCATGGCACACACACATATGAATGCCAAAGCTTACTTATTCCTCCCTATTTTGGCTATTAGCACATAGAATAAAAATGGCAAATCACATTATGCATATAGACATTCACACATACTTTTCAAAATATTCCAAAGTCACAGTTAACACTCAATCTATGCATGACTCACTTGAACTCATCTCAAATGCGGGATGTGTATCACATGCTCATATGAATATATTATAAAAGCTCTAACAAATATATCAGGTTCACTTTACCTCATATACTTGATATCATATCTTATTTACTTTAATCACATTAAATTATACATAGCTACTCATTAATTAATTTGTTTAGTTTAATTAGTTCACATTAAGCTTAATCCGTTACTCATTTTAAGTCTCACATACACATGTTCATTTTAATCACATTTTGGATAACTCATAATATCTCACTTGTAATTAGTTAATTAAGTTAAATTAGCCCAATGTACCACTCAACTAATGTAGACTGGATAATAGGTATCAAATATATTATGCAGTGATAACTGACCTTATGTGGCTGTACTTGCCACATCATATATGGTATGAGCTTATAATACATGGTTATTTTCACAAAGTCACAATTGCTCCAAAAAGCCATATATGCTTCGAAGAGCCTTACATGTTATACAGTGGTCGCTGACTTTACATGGTTGTATTTGTCACATCACATAAAATGCATTATTAGTACACAAAACCTTACCGACATGCCAATCTATCCCAATGCTATTAGTAGCTTAGCCATACACGGGTATAATTCATTATTTCCATTCATCATGTAATTTATCTCATTCTTTATTCTCAGTTTAATCATCACATAATACAAGTTTTACTCAAGATATCTCATTTTATCACATTATTCTTAATCTCACTATGATTCACGTAATACATACTTGGACATAACTTTATCATATGTTATGTCTCTACAAGACACATATCATATACTCAACTCATTCACGTAATTAATCATATAGCACATAATCCAATTTTTATGTCATATTACACCATATTGAACTTAGCAAGTCACAATATTTAGCCAATTTATTATAGAAAGACTCATTGAATCACATAGTATGTTCTTTTTGACAACTTGGTCCATTTAAGTCACATTTAGCACATGATTTCTCTTATCATGCAATCAAGTTTTAAACCTAAAAAATCATGTTTAAAGTATGCCAAATTTCATCTGTTTATGCTGACATAAAGTACAAAGTCATTATGGAAGTTCGACGGAAAATGGTTTAAGAAATATTGTAATTTGTAAAAGAAAAATAAACTTCTTATGCTGAAATAAGAGGGTCACTACTGTAATACCCCTATTTGTCCAAAAGCCATCATTTTAGCCCGAAGGGGGTTATGGATGTGACCTACACAAGGTCACAGCCATTAAGCCTATTCATCTATAGAAAATAATGCAATTTTTTATGAACATTCGCACTAAAATAACTCAATTTCATACTAAATCACATTAAAAACACTTACCAATCAAATCTAACTCAAATCATAAGCATTCTAACACATTTTCTCACAATTTATACATGCAATTGCACACAAATTTCAATCAATTTCATCAATAATCACTCAAGAATAGTAAAATCTAAAATTTGAATTTGAGCAGAAATTGAACATGGAAAACACAAATTTACTTATGCATATACCGTTCTATCGATCTAAAACATCCTATGCTTCAGCAACAACTTTTGCTTTCATTTTTCTCCTTCTTACCTCTTCCACTCTTTCCTCTTTTACCACCAAAGGCAACACAAAATGTAACACACACACGCACACAATATAAAGTTTAGATACAAGTTTAAGAAGAATGCACAACTTAACACCAGAATTTGATGAAATAACTTATACAAATTGATGATTTTTGGTTTACTGTAAGCCGAAAAACAATGAATAGAAGAAGAAAAGAATGTGTATTTTTTTTATTACAGGTAACTATAATTGAAACTTGGACTACTTATACTACTTAGAATCGACAGTTAGGATTGGTCACTTAATTCCAATCTAACGGTCCACATAGGCTCATAACCCATTTTTTTTATAGTCCTTATAAAAATTCTTTTTATGCAATTAACTTCTCAAAAATTCAAATTTTAATTATTTTATGCAATTACATCACATTTTAATCATTTTTGTAAAATGTTTATTTATTGTTAAAATCTCAAAAAAAATTATTTTTTATGCACACACATAAATAAATTATTTTATTATTTATTTTATGCCATATTGTAGAGCATTACAAAGATAGTTGCCTAACCCTTAGGAAATGCAGTTGAGGTATCGAGCAATAATGATAATGTCGAGCAACCAAGCGAGGTGGCTGGGACTCTATCACATCCATAAAATTTCGCTTTTCATGATAACATAGATATTTTAGATGAACCAGAGGTTCCACTCCTACAACACTATCGTGTCAACCCCCGAGTACATTATATTCATTTAGCTATCATCGCTGAGTACTTAGAGTGCATGAGAGGTGAATTTAACATACCTGCTTTTTACCTTTTAAAAGTACTGAGCAAATACACTAGGATGGATGATTTCTTAGGTCTTAACAAATGATGTTTTATGTTAAAGATCTCTGAGCAGGGGTTAAGGTTCCTTTGACTCCATTTCAGGAATTTATAGTTAGAGATTTTCAAATTTCTCCTTATCAGTTAGCCTCGAACACTTGGAGAAACATAAATGAACTTTACATTTTTGCTAGGCAGCACTGTCTTTATCTTAGCAGTAGGGTTCTTAAGATATTTTATAAATTTATTTATAGGGTTAAATCCCAATACCACTTCTACTTTAGCTTGCTCTCCATCGATAACCCTCAGTCGATTAAAGAATGCAAAGATCTTTTCTTTGTTGTACAAGGCTAAGATAATCAAGCTTTGTCTTTTACTAAACCTTGGCATTTTACCCAACATACATTTTCATTCTTAAGGAACTTACTCCGGATGATGATAAATATGTAGAGGCATTAGAACATTTGCAAAAGGCTATCGATAGAAATGACTTAATAAATAAACATTGGGGAGTAATAGATGAAGTGGGAGAATTCCTCTTACTTTTGTCGAAACATCTCCTGGTGAGATGGTTTTAAAATCTCTTTTCTAGGTATACTTTTAGCTTTTTCTTGATGTTATTAGTTTAAGGATTATATACTTATCTTTGGATAACTTTGGTGCAAGTGTGGTCCATCCTTATGCTCAACCTAGTGCGGTTGATCAGCTTAGAGAGCACTATCGTGGAAGGCTTAGTACTAGTTATGGGATTCAAAATGAAGCTCCCACCATTCCTTCTATTTACCCTTTAACTCCTTGCCCAATCACTTCACTTACCTTAACCCCCTATCCTTAAGCTATAAATGGTATTACTATTTCATCTACCGAAGTATCTCCCTTAGCCTTATGGAAAAGGTTATAAGAGGGGGACTTGATCTTGATAGAAGATATTTTTAGCGATAATATACAACACCGTTTTAGGTTTGTAAATTTAGAGATAAGGCTTTTAGCTTATTTCTTGATGTAGGTTGGGCTTTAGCTTTGTCTAGCATGATGTGTCAGGAGAATGAAGAGTTATTTCGGGCACTTTGGGATGAATTAGGGTAGCATAGTTTTATAGCCTTGGCTCAGGTACCAATCACTTACCTTTATGTTATTATTTATTAGTATAGCTTTTTTTATAACACTTTTTTTCTTCATTTTATAGGCCCTTTCTTATTTTATCGCTTTCTGGGCTCGTGTTCGTACTTTAGGCTCAAATCATCAGGAGGCTCTAGATAATGCAAATCATTTGGAAACATATTTTAAGGATCTAAACAAATGATTTGCTAATTTAAGTGAGCAATATAAGATGGTCCAAGCTTAACATGAGTCAGTTATCTTAAAGTGGTCGGCAAAAGAAAAATTGCATAAAGATGCTGAAAATAAACTGTCATAGGAGACTACTTAAGTAGTGAATGAGGAAGCTCAAACAAGAAGAATAATGATTTATCTTCTCAATTGTCCAAAATAGAAAATTATTACTTAGACTAGTAAGTAGATCAATTAGAGAATCTCTAGAAAAAAACCATAGCCGAGCTGAGTCTTTGCTTTTCGAGTCAAAACTTTAATTTTATTTTCGACATCTACATTGATAACCTCACCTAATAGACATCTCAAGTTGAAAGAGTTTTTAAAGGAGTTCAGGGTAATGATATTGCTAATCCTTTCACTTCTGATCCTACTGTTGTTCCTCCTTTATTTCTAGTTTTTGCTTAATAATGATAAGTGATCTCAACTAATCAATTGAATAATAAAGCAAATAATTTATTTCAAGTTTTTCCTTAATCATGATCAATGATCCCAATTGATTAATTGAATAATAACATAAATAACTATTATTTCAAGTTTTTAATAATGATCAATGATCCCAACCAATCAATTGAATAAAAATGCAAATAATTGTTATATCAAAATTTTTTCTTAGTAATGATTCGTGATTCCAACTGACTGAGTTAATAATAATGTAAATAATTATTATTTTAAGTTTTTGCTTAATAATGATCAGCGATCCCAACTAAACAACTTTAAATTATACAAATAACTATTATTGAAAGGGTGAACAAACTTTATTTATTTGTGAAAAGTCTATTACATAAGATTTATCCATAGACTTATAGGAAC
>CANXYI011125069.1:0-10075 GCA_948208565.1 Hura crepitans | reverse complement strand
CTCGAATCAATTCAACACCAAATATCTTACTTTCCCTAGCTTCACTCCAACACAAAAGTGTTTTACATTATATACCATAGAGTGCCTCAGACAATGCCATTCCCAGATTGGACTAGTAGCTATTATTGTAGGCAAACTATGCCAAAGATAAATACTGATCCCAGCTACCCTTAAACTTAATGGCACAACCTCGGAGTATGTCCTCTAATATCTATATCACCCTTTCTGACTGTCTATCAATCTGAGGATAAAATGTTATGCTATAGGCCAATTTGATACCTAATGCCTCCTGTAACGTCTTCCAAAATTTGGAAGTAAAATGGGGATCTCTATCAGAAAAGATAGTCACTGGCACATTATGTAGTTTGACTATCTGATCCATATATAATCTAGCCAACTTTTTTGAAGAGTAATCTATCCTGACAGGAATAAAATGGGTTGTCTTAGTCAATCTATCTAGTATTGTCCACACAACATCACACTTGCTTCTAGTCATAGGCAATCTTACCACAAAATCCATAGTCACCCTCTCCTATTTCCATTCTAGTATTGCTATAGGATATAGCAAACCAAAAGGAACCTGATGCTCAGCCTTGACTTGGTAGCATGTCAGACATCTAGCCACAAATTTTGCTATATCTTTCTTTATACTAGGCCACCAATATAAATGTTTCAATCCTAAATACATCTTCATGCTCCCTAGATGAATGGAATAAGGAGCATCATGTGCTTCTTTGAGTATTTATACTCTCAAGTCATCTGTACTATGTACACATAACCTATTCTGATAGTACAAATACCCATCCTCTGATAATTCCAATCCTAGGGCCTTCCCTTCTTTAACTTTACTAATCATTTGAATCATTCGCTCATCTGTCATCTGATTATCCTTGATCTAGTGTCTAAAATCTGGCCGCACTTGTAACTCTACCAATATAGCATTTCCTAGGGTATATTGTAACTTAACATTCATAGCCTTCAAGGTCACCATGAACTTTCTGCTCAAAGTATTAGCCACAATATTGGCTTTCCCCAGATGATAATTAATAATGCAATTATAATCCTTAATTAGTTCTAGCCATTTTTTCTATCTCAGATTTTCCTTCTTCTATGTAAAGAGGTATTTCAACTCTTATGACCTATATATATATAGCACTTCTCACTATATAGATAATGTATGTAGATCTTCAAAGCTAATACAATAGTAGCTTACTCCAGATCATGTGTAGGGTAGTTTCTCTCGTGTGGCATTAAATGCCTAAAGGCATAAGCTACCAGTTTTCCATCTTGCATCAGAATATATCCTAAGCCATTCAACGAGGCATCACTATATATCACAAATTCTCTACCCTGTTCTAGTTGAATTAGGATAAGAGCCTCTGTCAACATCTATTTTAGCTTAACGAAGCTAGCTTGTCATTGATTATCCCACACAAATTTCACATTCTTCCTAATCAGTCTAGTCAAAAGAGTAGCAATAATAGAGAATCCTTGAAGAAACCTCCTATAGTAACCTTCTAATCATAGGAAACTCCTTACCTCCATGACATTTTAGGGTGGTTCCCACTCCAACACTGATTTCACCTTTCTGGGATCAACTCTGATTCCCTCAATTGACACTATGTGGCCCAAAAAGGCAACTTCTCTCAGCTAAAACTCACACTTATTGAGTTTAGCATACAACTACTTCTCTCTAAGAATTGTAATACCACTCGAAGATGTTGTTTATGCTTTTCCTAGCTTCTAGAATACACTAGGATATTATCTATGAACACCACTATGAATTGATCAAAATATGGCCGGAACACTCTATTTATGAGATCTATGAAAGTTGCTGGAGCATTGGTGAGACTAAATGGCATCACTAAAAAGTGATAATGCCTATATTAGGTTTTGAAAGCAGTCTTAGGTATGTCAGCCTCCTTAATTCTCAGCTAATGGTATCCAAATCTCAAATCAATCTTAGATAACATCATTACCCCTCTTAAGTGGTCAAAAAGGTCATCTATTCTAGGCAAAAGGTATTTATTCTTCACTATCATTTTGTTCAGCTACTTATAATTAATGCATAACCTGAGTGACTCGTCTTTCTTTTCTACAAAGAGTACAGGAGCTCCCCAGGTTGATACACTAGGTCAGATAAACCCCTTTATCTAACAGTTCTTGCAACTGAACTTTCAACTCCTTCAACTCTATAGGTGCCATTCTATAGGGAGCAATAGAAATTGGAGCTATACCAGGGTATACTTCAATCTCGAAGTCAAGCTCTATTTAAGGTGGCAACCCTAATAGCTATTCAAGGAAAACATCATGGAATTCAGATACAACAGGAATATGTTCAAGCTCAGAGTTGGAAACATTCATGTTGATTACATAGGCCAAGTATGCTTCACAACCTTTCTGTAGAAGTTTCTTGGCCTCAACAGTAGAAAGAAGGTTATTTGACAAATATCTCTCAGAGTTTACTCTCACTGGCTAACCCTCTACAATTCAAAGGGTCAGTTTCTTATGTCTACAATTAATAATGGCCTAATGTTCAGTCAACTAGTCCATTCCTAATATCACATCAAACTCATTAAAGGGTAGTTCAATCAAATCAGCTAAAAATTATGTCCCTGAATCACTAAAGGACATTGTCTATATATTTTGTTCACAACAACACTCTGTCTTAAGATCAATATCAACATGTTTAGGTTCCAATCCTTTATTCTATGCTTGTTCTGTGCATACATAAGAATGTGTAAAACTAGGATCAATCAAAGCTAAAATTAGAGCATTAAATAAGTAAAAAGTACCAGTAATCACATCTAGTGCTAAAGCCTCTTCCCTCACACTCACAGCATACTGCCTTATTGGAGCACGAGCCTCTGTTCTGGTACCCTGATTGGCATTAGATGTCTCACCTCTATTTTACCTTTGGCCCATGTTCTGTGGTGCAATTTTAGAGGTCTGGGCCTGACTACCCCTGTTAGCCTCTGAGGATAATCCTTTTTAAAGTGGTCATAAGAACTACCTTGGAAACATTCCCCACGTCTGTCTATTCTACACTAGCCCTAGTGTCTTCTTTGATAAGTAGCACATGTGGGAGGTCTACCTCTATTGCCCCCTATAATAAAGACGCTGCCTATCGAAGCAGGTAAATAGGGTCTCACATTTGATGCTTATTTTGATCTCTGGGTCTGTGTCTATCTTGACCCCTAGTGCCTTATTTGATGCTAAAGCCTAATCTGAGGTTGTGCCTGTGATGGAACTTCTCTCCTCTTCTTTCGATCCCTTGATACAGCACTAGACTACCCCATAGTAAATTGCCTCTTTTTTAGAACAAGTCCCTCTTTTCTTACACCATCTCCTCTATATCATATGCCACTGACACTAATATAGCAAAGTCTTTCTCTCTCTCACATGGGATATCTGCATTCTTAGCTCCACATTCAGTTCTGCCAAAAACCTCTTACACTTTTCCTCCTTATTAGGAATAAATTCCTCAGTATATTTCAAAAGTTTAGTGAAGTCCTTCTCATACTCTGACATTTACCTCCTTCCATGCTTCAAGTCTAGGAATTCTTGTCTCCTTTTTTCCTTATAGGAGTTAGGTATATATCTCTTCCTTGACTCCTTTAGGAAAAATTCCCAAGTTAGCTCTGCTAGTGTCTTCCTTCTATTGGTAGTATTCCACCAATTATTAGCCTCTTCCTACAACAAGTAGGTAGCACACTACAAATTCTCATCCTCTGTGCTGTTTAATTGTTGAAAGACTCTGAGGGTTCTATCTAGCCAGTATTTATCTCTAGTACTATCATCTTCTCGCTTTCCCAAGAAATTAATTGCTCTTAGCTTCCTTAACCTCTCTAAAGGGCTTTTCTATAGAAAAACTAATGGTGGAGGTGGTACTGTTACTGGAAGAGGTGAAGGTGGGATAGCAACATCAATGGAAATGTGTCGGAGTAGGTTTACTATTAGATGTAGTAGGGCTGATGATGCTTCAGCCTACTGTGGCCAAGGTTTTGGTGGTTAAGGCTATAATACAACATCACTAGATTTAGGCACATATGTATTGCCTGCCCTTTAAATTGTAGTGGGGGCAAAACTAGCCACTTCTTTAGGCCCTCCTTTAGGTGTCTATTTAGCCATAAGCATACTACAAAAAAATAACTTATTAGCCTTAGACGACATAACAGTTCAGAGGAATTAGAAACTTAACATTGTAATCCATGTACACTACTAATGAACATTTAAACCTAGGCTCTAATACCACCAAATGTGACACCCCCTACAGGATCCCCTAGGAGATCCTATAGGTGGTGTACCTACTTTTAGCTAGTAAATGCACTCTATTTCAAAAATTTACCTTAGTTAAATCATTTGTCACACTTATATTTCCTAATCACTTTACTTATGGTTTTTAGCTTATCATGGTCGAGTTATCCTAACATGCCAACTTAGGTAATTATGGGTCATTCTTAAATCTTGGAAATTCTGGCAACACAATAGCTATTCAAGTCCTATTCCAAATTCTTCTCAAACCAATTTAACACTTCTATAATCAATCCACTACACCTGGACCCATCTAATCCCCCATTCTCATCCAAACATTAGCCTACACACACAACATACTCAGGCCTCAGGCCATAGATAAATCAGGCATACCAATACATATAGAGCCTCAGGCTCACATAAATCATCACAAGTCATATATATATATAACCATACATTCATCACACACAGATGTATATATACTTTACTTACATCTATAGGTTATAAGTATTTAACTTACATTACATGTCCACAGATTAGATATAAGCGTTGCTTAACTTCGGCCTAAGTACATAGATGATAAAGTGTACAATAATTACATTAAACCTTCTCTTGTGTCTTCTGAACTATTGTCATTGCATTTTATGAGGCAGGTTCCCACTACTGTGTACCTGCACACCAAAATAGGTACACTAAGTATATGAGATACTCGGTGGCGAACTTAAGCAGTTTAATCATGATATACTATTATTAACTTACTTGTTTAGTTAAAGGTATAAATTTCTTAATTAAATGACCTAATTATTCACTAAGGTGCCAAATTACTAATATGCCCCTAAAGTATTCCAATGCTTGAAATTGGTATTTTTAACTTTAATAAATCATTTTTAAACCAGTATTACTATTTTAAATGAGCATGCCTTTTAGAAATTACATCATTCACTTGTATGTGGAAAATTTACCAAATTACCCTTTTTACTATCCTTACATTATTTGTTGAGAAAATCCTTTAATTAATCTCAAGACTTCATGCTTAATGATTATTCTGCTTATCAATTAATTTATTTCATTGGCCCGACTAAGAAAATGACACTTTAAGACACTAGATCTAGAGGGAAATAACTAGTGGAGTGGTCCCCATTCTGGACTTATGCCACTGCACTGGCCTGTGAGCCATAATAGAGATTAGCCATAGCCTCTCTAGACACAATAAAAATACTGTGTGACATAATAGAGATCAGGCCATGGGCCTCCCCAGCCACAAATAATTATGCATAACTAGGTGACATAAAGGAGATCAGTTAGTAGACCTCTCCAGCCACCAACAAATAACCTCAAAAACTGGGTGACATAATGGAGATCAGTCCGTAGTCCTCTCCAGTCACCAAATGAACTAGCAGCTGCAAAACCCTAAGTTGACCAGTTAACCCATCTAGTTGGTGTCTAACCAATGAGCCAAGTAGCTTAATTTAACTTAATTTATTGGCTAAAAACATTCTTATAATATTTAAATTTAAAAAATAGACAATTATTTTTACCAAATACTTTAAATTTTTGTTCAGATTGGTACAGCCACTTTTTGGCTCTACCGGGTAAAATCTCAAAATAATTTTTAGGTTTATTGCTACCAAATTTAAAGTATCATACATCATGGATTTTTATGTCATTTTTACTCAAGAAAGACAATATTTCTTGTCCACTGATATTTTTGATTCAGGTAGAGGTCAACTGGACAATTATAAGCCATTTCGATCATCTTTGAAAACAATTTTCTAGGACTATTTTAAGTCCAAATCTGACTCTATTCTCAAGGTTATTTCCAAGCTTTTTCCTAGGCATAGGGCCAACTATACTGGGCCAAGTTCATGGCCAAAATATAGGCATCCAAGCCCTTGAAACTGGGCCAATTTCATGGCCAATCATGGGATTTAACACTAGCCTTTCAAAGTCACACTTAAAGTTTACTTTCATATTACTACCACAAGTTTCACTTATTAGTCTAACCCAAAGCTTCTTTAAGCCTCCTAAGGCATAATTTCATCTATAAGTAATTATAGTACTATATTCATATTTGACTAATTCCCTAACCACATTCAAGACAACAACAACTAGAATACTGTTCTTAATAACATTAACAACCTAAAATCACTATTCAACATGCCATAACAATTTTCTCGAGTACTTAAAAGAAATGCACCAAACTTCCATTCTTTACACATAATCACTTATTTTTACATGCCATAAACCCAATTATACACATACACACCTCAAGTCAATCCAATTTACTAAGGCACATACAACATTTGGTCAAACTTACATCAAAATAGCTCAGGGGTACACATTCCATAGTGATTTCTTTGCCCAAATTCACTTATTTCCACACCTGACATGTCAATCACCATCCTAATTCATCATAGGCTGTAAGAGTTTCAATCAAACATCATTTTCAAAGAAGAAGTCACCCTCAAATGTGATTTTCCAACCATCTTAAGTGAAGATGCCCTACTCTATACATAAAAAATAGTGAGAAAAAGGCTGAAGTCCACATACCTTAGAAGAAAAGCTGAAAACTCCTCAAGTGCCTAAATTGGATAGCCTGCCATAGTACCCCTCCCTTCCCTTCGTGAGCTCCAAATTGGCTTCTAATGTCCACTAATGCCTTAAACACAACAACACATAGGTCCTAGGCACCTGTTAGCACCAATTAGCAACCAAAAAGAAGGAGGGAAAGGGAGGAATTACCCAAAAACTCACCTCACACTCCCTATTCTAGATAGTTTTGAATCTATCTCATTCCTTGAATTTGATCTCACAATTGGCTACTACTTTTGGCTTGCTTATTATTTCTCATGGTGCTTGACACATAGTAGAATTTTTAGGGACTGGACTCAGCTGAAATGGTGGTCGGAGGAGGGAGTTATGGTATTTTTGGCTCAAGGATAGCATCGGTAACAGAGGGGAAATGGGAGAGGAAAGCCTTTAGCTCAGCCAAGTGGAATTACACTTGTCCTTGGCCAAGTGCTACTTGGCAGCTTGCATGCCTATTTGGCATGAAGTGGGGCCCACCTTGCCATGTCATAGGTGTTCTCGAAGTTTCTCGAACCATCCTGATTTTTTGAAAAACTTCAAAAATTCATGAAAATTAGCTTAGACCTAAAAAAATTATCTCGTTTATTTTAAAATTTCTATTTTAATTCCCTCTAGCTACCCATAAATTTTCATGGCCAAATTTCATTAATAGGATAATTTTCAAACTGCCTTGATTTGTGTGCCAACCTTAAAAATTATGGGAATTTTCAAATAACCTTTGATTCCAAAAATTCTTTTACTATTGGACTCAGTGTAATTTTCTAACTTTAAGATCCACTATTTTCGGGTCCGTCCAGGCACATCCCATGTTAGTCCTAGCCCGAAAATTTTTTATTGCACAGTTGCATTCCTTGCAGCTCAAAATGAATTATTGGTTTTGCTAAAAAATTTTATTTTCCCTTTTTCATCATTTTAGAGCCCCTCAAAGTTTCATGACTTGTGCCATTGCCTTAATCCACGTGCAAGTGACCTCGCACCCTAAGTGCACTTCTTAGACCTTATGGCACTATTCACGGAGCCTCAAAACACGGGTGTTACATTTCTTCCCCTCTTAAGAATATTTCATCCACAAAATTACCTAAAGTAAATAAATTAGAATACCGAGGTCTCATCTGCTCGTTTGGCTCTTAAGTAACTTTCATTTTAGTTTTATACCTCCATAGCACTGTAATAGGGGTGTGAACTCATCTCTAAAATTATCTTGTTTCATGAGCCATACTCTACATCATTTATTTTAAAATTGTTATTTTAATCTCCTCTACTTGCTCGTAAATTTTCATGGCCAAATTCCATCGATAGGGCAGTTTTTAGGCTACCTTGATTTTCATGCCAACCTAAAAAATTATGGGAATTTTTAAACGACCTCTGATTCCAAAAATTCTTTCACCATTAGACTCAGTGTAATTTTCTAGCTTCAGGGTCCACTATTTTTTGGTCTGTCTAGGCACATCCCGTGTCAGTCCTAGCCTAAAAAGTTTTTATTACACAAATGCATTCCTTACTGCACAAAATGAATTATTGGTTTTGCTAAAAATTTTTATTTTCCTTTTTTCATCGTTTTAAAGCCCCCTCAAAGTTTCATGACCTATGCAACTGCCTTGATCAACATGTAAGTGACCTGCACTCTGAGTGCACTTCTCAGACCCTATGGTACTATTCACGGAGCCTCAAAACACGAGCATTACATACCATACCATTGCATAAGCCATACATTATGCCTATATGTACATGTATTGTAACATCCAAACCACCTCCTATACATGTATTATTATACCAATCTTTAACTTTTACTAAGATACACACATCGTGCACCTCTCGATTGCATGCATACTTCAGTCTAATTATGTACATTCCTATCAATTCACATGAAATGCCATTAAATACCAACATCTAAACCCTAATTTCATAGCTTAATTTCCCTAAACACATATCAAGTTACACTAATACACATCAACCGCTATGAGAAACCTCTCGACCAAAGTGTAGTTTGACACTAACATTAGTTTTTCTTTCCAAGTAACCATACCATTCACATTTTTTTATGCCATACACTAAAGTCCTTCAATGCAAACTCCTATACTCAAACCACCCCAAACTTAAACGAGATGTTACTAAAATTTAGAGGACATGAACTGAATAGCTGAATTCACTTTCCTTACACTTTAAAGATGAAGAATTCACCCTTTAAGCCTCTCAAAATGCCTTTTCTAGCCTACCATGTCTTTTTCTCCTCCTTTCTTCAAGCTTCTTTTTACTTCAATTCACCTCAAAAGGTATAAAAATACATCGCCACATATGTTAGGCATCTCACACACCTAATTCCAACAAGAAAACCAAAGGAAAAACTCAAGAAACCACACAGAAACTCACCTTGGTTGCTTAGTGGATAGCTTCTATCCAATAATCTTTGAGGAATTTCAACTCCTTCTTGGGGACTCATTTTACTATAATTATTTTCCTCTAACACCATAATACATCAAAATAACTTTCGTGAGCATAAATTTTGGAATTGAGTTAAAAAAGAAGATGAAAATAGGAGAGCAAAAGGGAGTTGGCATCAGTTTGCTGGCAGCTAAGGGAAAAATGGGTGTTTTTGTTTTAAGTGGAAAAGTCCACTTGGCACTCATGCTTCCCATTTGGTAAGGGCCTTATGCTAAATGGCCAAGTGTGAGTGGGTCCCATAACCACTCGAGCCACCCCGAAACATTGTAATTTTTTTGGCAAACTTAAAAAATTCACCAAAATTCACATGGACCTAAAAAAATTACACTATTTGTTTTAAAATTCATATTTTAATCACTTTTACATGCTTGTAAATTTTTGCAGCCAAATTCTATCAATAGTGTAGTTTTCAGACTGCCTTGATTTGTGAGCTAATCTAAAAAATTATGAGAAATTGCAAATGACCTCAGAATGAAAAAAATTCTTTCACTAATTAACTTAGTGGAATTTTTGAGCTTTAGGGCCTGCTATTTTTAGGTCCGTCTGGGCAC
This sequence comes from Hura crepitans, assembly GCA_948208565.1. Taxonomy (NCBI): domain Eukaryota; kingdom Viridiplantae; phylum Streptophyta; class Magnoliopsida; order Malpighiales; family Euphorbiaceae; genus Hura; species Hura crepitans. Next base: position 239 of record CANXYI011125069.1, on the reverse strand, counting down.
ATCTCGGGTTATTCCCAGCCCATAAAATTTTTATTGCATTAAGGGGTAGCTTATAGTCTGAAATGAATTATTGGTTCTACTAAATTTTTAAATTTTGCCTTTTTCATCAAATTAAAGCCCCTCAAAGTTTCATGACTAGTGTCACTACCTTAATTTATGTGCAAGTGACCCTATACCCCAAGCACACTTCTCGGACCTAGTGGCACTATTCATGAAGCCTCAGAACACGAGAGTTACAT
>CANXYI011125064.1:0-10917 GCA_948208565.1 Hura crepitans | reverse complement strand
CCCCCCTTACTTACTCGCCGACCACCGAGACAGACACACCCGAACACACTCTCACCCTCCCAGACGATCTTCCGATCTTATATATATATATGTGTGTGTGTGTTTGTGTGTGTGTGTGTGTGTGTTTATGTGTGTGTGTGTGTGTGTATATATATACATATGTAAAGTGTAGGATATGTTAATCTTATTATGTACTTGGAATGTCAATGACATAAAAGAAACCATGAGAAGGAGGCACGTCTCAATTTTAAATATGGAAATAATGTGAATATATATATCTATTTGTGCTTAGAAGAGATGCAAAGTGCCATATATGATCAAAATGAAATTTAATGGTAAGAATTGTACCCTTGACATGGAAATAAGATAGTATGTATATAAGGCATGACTTTAGTTTATCAAGAATGCATGTGTGATATGGAACTGAAGCATTGTAGATTAATAAATGTTGTAATACACATACACACACACACACACATACACACACACACACACACACACACACATATACACATACACACACATATGGACATAGTATGAATGTGTATGTAAGTATGCTTATTGTAATGCATAAAAAATCCCGGTGTTATGAATAGTACTTCTTAGGATATGAATAGTGTTTTCTTGAGATCGGGAGCACTAATTCTATTGAATGAAAGTATTAGTTATAATATAATTTTGTGTGATATTTGAAGTCAAAACAAAGTAATTTAGGTGGTTAAAAATGATAATTAAATTTTAGGACAATGTTATATGAATAAGACCTAGTTTTAGCTAAACCATAAAATATTCAAAAAGTTTCTTAGAAAATTCCAGAATTAATACAACTTGATACTTAAAAATGCTAATTGGCACTAGAATTGGAATTTTTGGAGATCAAGAAGTTTTTTACCAAAATTAGGTAACATTAAAAACTATGCTTTTAATCAAATTTTCAAGAATAGATTTTTAAATGTTTTTGTGGCTTGAATTAAGGATAATTATAAGCCTTTCAGAAGTTAAAAATAAGGTAAGGAAAACTAGAAAAAAAAAACACATATGGTATAAAAAGGTCAAACTTGGTCAAAAGAAGAAGTCATTTTCTTCCTTTGAACCAAAAGAGTGACTGATGCCCAAAGAGAAGAGGGAAGCCATTTTTGCTTCCTTAAACTTAATTCCTTACCCATATTTTTCATTTGAGCCTTGGGTCCGAGTCTCGATGACCCTAAGAAGCTAATTCCACCTCAATTTGTGCAAAAAATCAAACATTTGGCTTGATTTTTCACCTCGGTGAATACTAACTTGAAATTTTTTTTGTAAGTTTTTTTTGAATTCTAACATTTTTTCTAGGTTCCCAGGGTGCCCAAGAGTCATTTATATGGTTGGTTTTTATTTTTATTGCTCATATGATTTATTGCAATTTTTTACGAAATAAATATGTAATGAGCAATTGAAAAAGTTGACAAAACCCGAGATAAGGGTAAAAGCAAGGTGAGAGTGGGTTTTAAGAGTGTGTTACAACACTCTTGGTACATGTAATCAATATAAATTGCTTAAATTTGAGTATTTTTAGAAATTTTATAATAGGAAATAAATGCCATTAATGATCTAAATGAGTAATTAATGCATGAGTGGGTAATTAATAGTTATTTATGATGTAAATGATGTATGATAGAGTGATTTATAAGGCTAGATAAATAACATAGATGTGTGTTGATGTCATGATCAAATAGATATGCATATGTGTGTATGTAAATATACCTTATACATAGGAATTTAGATACATGTGCATAGATGCTATTAAATGCTCATATATGTATGATGTATGATGTTGAGATATATGAGAAGGAGGTTTAGATCTTAGGATGGCTCTATAGATGAAATGGCCTTGTGAGGTGTGTGCATGTGTGTTAATTTACACATGCATGAGTAGGCATATTAGCTCTTATGTGCATGTTATGATTGATAATTAAACATGAATGTGTGTAATTGATCTTTTGAATATGAAAAATGAAGAGAGAAGGAATGAATGGTATTATAGAGGGGTAAGAACCATTATGTCTAAATGGCTTAGATGCATGTGTATATATATGTGTTATGGCTTATAATATATGCAAATGATGATTTATGGATACGTATTATTTAATTTGTGTTATGTATGTAACTATGGAATAGAAAAGATAAAATGTGGAATAATATACATGTGTAAGGTTATGAAATTTTGGGCTTATGTGTTTATGAAAATGTCATGATATGTAAGGTACATATGTGCATGGTTGGAGAATTATGTATAATGGATTGTCCATAATGTAATTAATTCTTATTATGTGTATTTAAGGCATAAAAGGGTCAAAATGCGAAAATGTGTTCTTTTCATATTTAAATGTTCATATAGTGCTTTTAAGATGTAATATGAGTTAGATGGAAAATTTCTTTATTATAGTGCCTATAGCATGTTCATGATATATATGACATGCATGTATTGACATGAGAGCCTTAGGGGCATGTGATGATATATTTGTGAAAACAATGTTTGTGTATGAGCTTATATGCTATGTACACTATGTTGTGGCTAATATAATGCCATAAATATGTGTAATGCATTTAAAAAATGAACTCGAGATAATACAATGCATTCATTAACATATGCATGTAGAGAATTGATGTATGGCATTAATTATATGTGTGGCATGTCATAAAATTATAATAAGTTTATAATCATGTTTTCTTAGTTTAGTCATTAGTTGGCTAAACCATGTAATTAAAAACAATATTAAGAAGTATTGATATGGTAAAACTAAAAGTAAATGGTTAATAGCCCATGTAATTAATCGGCCTAGTTGGATAGGTTAATCAATCAGCTAAGAGTCATAGTAGATGCTAGGGTACTTCGATACCTTCGTAGCCTTCAAGTTACGATGTATGAACCTTCGAGTTACTTTTTATGTCCTGACCTATGGATTTGATGCATTGATCTTTGAATTTAATTTTTAACCTTTCGGTTTGATGTGTGTTGATGATATGATTCTTTAATATTTAGGTTTGATGCGTACAGGGCCTACATGGTTCTATAGGCCTAAGTGGTCCACTGATACTCCATTATCCATAGAGTTATTATTTCTTGAGTATAGGCTTTAATAAATTAACTATAATAATAATTAATATGGTTATATGACATATGGCGTAATTTATTGATGAATGATTTTTATTTTTGCAGTGTGTAAATGCCCTATGTTATAATTGTGCATTTATATATATCATGATTAATGTTGCATAGCATATAAGATTGCGAATGTTTATATTTCTTATATTACTAAATGATGTTAATTGACATATTTATATAAGTTATATTGATTATACCACTGAGCTATTACTTAGTGCATCATCATTTTTGCAATGCATAGGTAAGGTAATTATTTAAGAAGCAAGCCTCGAATCGTCAAGTTTCCAAGAGAGGGATTCTTTTGGCACTTTTGGTATATTTTTGTATTTAAATTTTATAATGTATAGTTAATGGCACTCATATGGATGTAATTATGGGGAATGGGGCCTAAACTAGTTATATTGTCAATTTTTGGATTTTAAAGGTCTGTAATATTTTAAAATTTATGTTTGATGTGTATTGACTGCATATTGATAATGCCTTGTGATGCTGAGTTAATTAATAGATTTAGGGAGATCAGAAGGATCACAAGAGTTGAGAATTTTGAGAAAAAGTTTATAGAAGTGTTTTTGATTATGTAGATTGTGATTCATATTTGGTAAAGTGTCCTAGTATAGCCATTATGTTGTTGGATTTTTGACATGAGTAATTTCCAAATATAGATAGTAACCAATTTTTAAAAAAATTTTGTAAACCCATATTTTTATAAAATAAATGTTTTGTTAAGAGTGGTTGAAAATAGTTTAACATGTTATGAGTTTCGGATAATGCGAATATGTGTGCAGTTCTTAGTTGGGATAAGAGACCGGCCATCATCTAGACGAGGTAAGGGGTGTCACATTTAATGGTATCGGAGCTCTGATTTTGGCATTCTTAAGAAATGTATAAGTGCTTAGGGTTATGTTTATACATAATAAAATTTATGATATTGAGACTTACAAATTGTTCCCTTATCTACAGATAAAATGAGTGATAACATGCCACACTAAGATAAGGAAGTTGAGAGTCAAGCTTTTATGCCCATGAGACAAGAATTAGATTGGGTTACATCCATATTGAGTAGTGTAGTGAGACAAGCATCATTTATAGCTTTAGTGTCGCTAGTGTTTCTGAAACAGATGTTATAGCTTTTGAGAGAAGCCACAGTTGCTGTTACACCACTAGCACAGTAGCCATAGGTTCCCTTAGCTCTCTAGAAGACATACTTTAAGAGATTTAAAAAAAGGGAGCCAATACTTTAGGGGAAAAGGCATTGTGGAGCCTGAGAAAGCTAAGCACTGGTTGGACCGTACAAAGAAGATATTAAAGTAGATGCACTATACCATTGAAAAGAAGGTAATTTGTGCCATATCTTTGCTCCATGAAGAGGCCTCAAAATGGTGAGATGACCTAACAGAGTATGAGACAGAGGATAAGTTAACTTAGGACTTTTTCTTGATAGAATTCCATAAGAAGTATATCATTAAAGACTATCTAGATGATAGCAGGCAATAGTTCATGGACCTTAAGTAGGGGCAAAAGTCCATTAGAGAATATGAGAAGGATTTTGCCATGCTTAGTCGGTATGCCAAGGAGACCATTTTCACAGAGATTGATAAGTGCAAGAGGTTTGAGAAGGGACTACATGTGGATATCAAATCATAGGTAGTTCTCATAAAGATAAGGGATTTCACATAGCTAGTTTCAATATGTCTCTCTATAGAAGGGGTTCAAAAAGAGAAGAGGGAATTATATTAGAAGAAGCAGTCTTTTAGTTAGGGAGCATCTAGTACTTTTCAAAGATATGATAAGAAGTTTAAAAGGAATCAGCTTGAGGCACCACAGTATACATAGCAGTAGGGCCAGTCCTAGAAGACAGTGTAGGCTAATAAAGGCAAGACTAGGTAGTAATCTTAGGTTGCTAGTACATTAGTTAATACAGCTAAGAGTGGCTAGAGACCTCAGTGTCAAACTTGCCACAAGAGATATAAAGAAGAGTGCTGGAAGCTAAAGCCTAGAGTATGTTTTTCTTATAAATTACCAAATCATTTCCATAGAGATTGTCTAAAAAGAGCTGATGTTAGATAAGAATCTACACAGGCATGTATTAGAGGCTAGAAAGGGATCAAGGAGAGAGAGTTAATGGGGCTTAGAGAGATAAGATAGAGACTAGAGCTAAACACAGAACTCCTACAAAGTAGTATACCATTAGAGCTAGGGAGAAGGCTGATACACCATATGTTATAGCTAGTACTTTTCTTCTCTTTGACTCACTTACTTTGGCTTTGGTAGATCTAGGGTTTACAAATTCATATATATACATAGCATGAGCATAAAATTGGGGTTTAGGTTATGAGTTTCTTGACCTCAAGATCATGGTTAGCAATCCTATAGGTCAGCATGTCACTGTAAACAAGGTTTACAAAGAGTATCCTTTAAAAGTTCAAGGACACAAGTTTTTGGCTGACCTCATAGATTTACCATTTGATGATTTTAACTTGACATTAGGCATGGACTGGTTGTCCAAGCATCAAGCTTTGGTAGATTGCAAGTTAAAGAGGATAACTCTTATAGCTAAAGATGGGTCTGAGATCATAGTTATGGGTGAGAGAATGGACTTTTTATCCAATGTCATATTAGCTATGACAGTGAGGCATATGATGAAGAGGGGTTGTCAAGCTTTCTTAGCTCATGTTTAGGACACAAGTAGAGATGAGTCAGATGGTAGTACTATACTAGTATTGTCAGAGTTCATAGATGTTTTTCTTAAAAATTACCCAATTTGCACCAGAATAGGAACTCAAATTTTGTATCAAGGTTCTACCTGGCACTACTCTAATATCGATGGCTCTATATTGGATGGCATTAATTGAGTTGAAAGAGTTAAAGATTTAACTTCAAGAGTTGCTTGATAAATGCTTCATAAGATTGAGTGTGTCACCATGGGGAGCATTGATTTTGTTTATTAAGAAAAAGGATAGTTCACTTTAATTGTGTGTGGATTATAGACAACTGAATAAAGTAACAATCAAGAACAAGTATCCCTTAACATGGATAAATGATTTATTTGATCAGCTCAGAGGAGCTATAGTGTTTTCCAAGATTAATCTAAGATTTGGTTATTATCAGCTCAGGGTGAAAGAGTCTGATGTGGTGAAGATAGCTTTCAAAATGAGATATTACAACTATGAGTTTTTGGTAATGCCATTTGGACTTAGCAACTCCTACGACTTTTATAGATCTTATAATCATGTGTTCAGACAATATCTTGATCAGTTTGTAGTGGTTTTTATTGATGACATCCTGGTCTATTCAAAGAGTAAAGAGGAACATGAATAGTATCTAAAGACAGTTTTACAAATTTTGAGAGATGAGAAGTTATATGCTATGCTTAGCAAGTGTGAGTTATGGTTTAAAAAAAGTGTCTTTTCTTAGGCACATAGCTTCTGCAAAGGTGATTCATGTTGATCTTAGTAAAATTAAGGTAGTTATGGAGTGGAAGCCACCTAGGAACACCATAGAAATCTAGAGTTTCCTTAGTTTGGTAGGGTATTATAAATGGTTTGTCAATAGCAATGCTTATAACTCATCTATTAAGAAAGGATGTTAAGTTTGTCTAGGATGATAGATGTCAAAAGAGTTTTTACAAGCTAAAGACAATGTTGACAGAAGTAACCATTCTTGTTCAACCAATTTTTGGGAAGGACTTCACTATATATAGTGATGCATCTCATAATGGGTTAGGTTATGTTCTGATACAGGATGGCAACATTATTACTCATGCATCGAGGTAGCTAAAACCACATAAGAAGAACTACCTTACTCATGATTTAGAGCTTGTAACTATTGTGTCTACTCTAAAAATATGGAAACACTATCTCTATGGAGAGAAGTGTTATATTTATATTAACCATAAGAGTTTAAAGTATCTGCCTACATAGAAAGAGCTGAACTTGAGGTAGAAAAGATGAATGGAATTGATTAAAGATTATGATTGCTTAATCAATTACCATCTTAGAAAGGCCAATTTAGTGGTTGATGCACTTAGCTAGAAGTTCATAGTAGTCGTAAAGACTATGAATGTCAGATTATAGCTCATAGGTGATAATGCTTTATGGGTATAGATGCAAGTGAAACCTACTTTGTTGAAGTAAGTAAAAGATTACCAGAAAGATGATCATAGACTGATAAGTGTAATTAGTGCTATTTAAGAGGAGAAGCCTACTGAGTATGAAGTCAAGAGTGATGGTTATCTATGCTATCATGATAGATTATGTGTACTAGATATGAAAGAGTTAAAGAAGTTGATTTTGCAAAAAGCTCATAGTGCTCTTATGCTATGCATCTTGGTAGCACAAAGATGTATCAGGATTTAAAATTGTCTTATTAGTGGCTTGGCATAAAGAGAGATGTATTAGAGTATGTGACCAAGTGCTTTATGTATCAAAGTATGTGACCATGCTTTACTTGTCAGCAGGTAAAGGCAGAACATCAATTTCTATTTGGATTACTTTATCTTATAATGATTCCATAATGGAAATGGGATATGAAAACTATGGATTTTGTTGTTAGGTTGCCAATAATAAGGATCACATCTAATTTAGTATGGGTTATGGTAAACCGGTTAACTAAGACTGTTCATTTTATACCAATGAGGATGGACTACTCTTTAGAGAAGCTTACTAAACTGTATATTAATGAGATTGTCAGATTGCATAGAGTGCCATCTTCAATCATATTTGATTAGGATCTATGATTTGCATTGAGGTTTTTAAAGAAACTTTATGAGGCCTTAGGAACTCGATTGAGTTTTGGTATAACATTACATCCATATACTGATGGACATCAGAAAGAGTCATTCAAGTAATCTTTTGATACTTAACTGATTTGATGTTAAATAGTATATGATGTTTTGCTAATGTTGAAGCATGGTTAATAGGTGCTAAAAGATATGCTGAGGAGTTGTTCTATTAAGTTCAAGGGTAGTTGGGATTGTTATCTATCAATAGTAGAGTTTGCTTATAACAATAGCCATTAGGCAAGCCTAGGTATGGTTCTTTATGAGGTGTTGTATGGAAGGAAGTGCAAAAATCCTTTATGCTTGAATGAACTCAGTAAGACCAAGCTTATGGGACTAGATTTGATCAAGGATGCATAGGAAAAGTGAAGATTATCAGGGAAAGGTTAAAAGTAGCTTCTGACAAACATAAGTCATATACAGATCTTAAGAGAAATTATATTCAGTATGAGGTTAGAGATAAAGTGTTCCTTAAGGTTTCACATTGGAAGAAGGTTTTATAGTTTAAAAAGAAAGGAAAGTTGAGTCCTAGGGTTATTGGGCCATATAAAGCAATAGAATGAGTAAGGCTAGTAGCCTATAGACTAGCTTTACCTCTAAAACTTTAGTAGATTCATGGCATCTTTCATGTATCCATGCTTAGAAGATACAGATCGAACCTTACACATGTGCTTCAGAATAAGACCATACCTTTGGTGAAAGTCCTTTGGAAGAACTATAGGATGAAAGAGGCCACATGGGAAATAGAAGCTTAGATGAGAAAGTAATATCTATAGTTGTTCAAGCCAATTAATGTCGAGGATGAAATTTCTTTTAAGAGAGGAATGAATAGTATTTTCCTGAGATCGAGGGCACTAATTCTACTAAATGAAAGTATTAATTATAATATAATTTTAAGTGAAACTTGAAGTCAAAATAGAGTCATTTAGGTGGTTAAAAATGACAATTAAGTTTTATAGTAGTGTTGAATAGTGACCTAGTTTTAGCTAAACAAGAAAATAATTAAGAAGTTGCTTAAAAAATTCCAATATTAATACAACCTGATGCTAAAAAATTCTAATTAGCTTATTGGCATTAGAATAAGAATTTTTAGAGATTGGGAAGTATTTTTACTAAAATTGAGTAACTTTAAAAACTATGTTTTTAAGCGATTTTTCATGTTTTTTTATCAAGAATTTTTAAAGGTTTTAAGGCTTGAATTATGGATAATTATAGGCCTCTTAGAAGTTAAAAATAAGGCAAGGAAAACTAAAAAAAAATACATATGGTATAAAAAGTTCAAACTTGGTCAAAGGAAGAAGTCATCTTATTCCTTTGAGCCAAAAAAGTTATCGACACCCAAAGAGAGGAGGGAAGCCATTTTTAGCTTCCTCAATCTCGATTTCTTATATGTTTCTTTTATCCAAGACCTAGGTTTGAGCCTCTACAATCTTGAGAAGCTAATTCCACCATGATTTGTGCAAAAAATCAAGCATTTGGCTTGATTTTTTGACTCAATAAATAGTAACTCAAAATTTTTTGGGTAGGTTTTTTTTTGAATTACAACATTTTTATTAGGTTTCTTAGGTGCCTAAAAGTCATTTTATGTGGTCAATTTTTATTTTTATTGCTTGTATGATTTATTACAAATTTTTACAGAATGAATATATAATGGGCAGTTGAAGAAGTTGACAAAACCCAAGATAAGGGTAAGAGCATGGCATGAGCAGGTCTTGGGAGTGCATTATGACTCTCTTGGTACATTTAATTACTATAAATCGCTTAAATTTGAGTATTTTTAGAAATTCCATAATATGTAATAAATGCCATTAATGAGCTAAATGAGTAATTAATGTATGAATGGGTAATTAATAGTTATGTATGATGTAAATAATGCATGATGGAGTGATTTATAATGATATATTTGGGGTGATTATAAAGATCACAAGAGTTGAGAATTTTAAGAAAAAGTTTATAAAAGTGTTTTTGATTATGCTAGTTGCTATTCATATTTGGGAAAGTGTCCCAATATAGTCATTATGCTATCAAATTTTTGACACAAGTATTTTCCCAATATGGATAGTAACAAAAACTTGAAAAATTTTAGTAAACCCATATTTTTATAAAATAAATATTTTGTTAAGAATGGTTGAAAATGGGTTAACATGTTATGAGTTTCGGATAACACAAAAATGTATGCACTTTTTAGTCAGGATCAGCAATCGATTGACATTCGAACTAGGTAAGAGGTGTCACACTTATAATGTGATCCAAGTTGACATGAGCACTCTTAAGGCATGTGATCTAATATGTCATGATAACATGTATATGGACAAATTAGTTAAGGTTAAGCTTTAGACCTATAAATATGTTATGTTTCTATTATTGTGCCTTATGAAGTAGTAGTGACATAAAAAACATGTATTAATGCCAACTTATAAAAGTAATTGTGATATGGAAATAAATATAGTGTGCTTTTGTAAATTGTAATATGATTTGAATTCCTTGGAGGTAAGATAAATATGGTGGTGTAAAATTGAGGTGATTGTCAAATGGCTTATCATTTAGTAATGTGAGTAATTAAAACCAAATGGGTTTGTACATGTGATTTGGCTATATGATGATAATATGGGATATAAATGTAATGAAATTCAAGTATTGATATTTATGATGATGCTTATGCTTGATAAAAATGTTGAAGTGTATGTAATGAAAAAAAGGACTTAATTTTCCCCTTCAGTCATGTGATAACCAAATAACTTATAAAACTCATTTAAACTACTTAAGAAGGTAAACCTTAATAATCAATGGTGATAGCTTGTACAAGTAGACAACCTAGATTTGATAGGTTAAGCAATCAAATAGGGATAAATAACAGCTGCTAAGGTATAATGGTGCCTACCTAGGCTAGTGTAGTAGTTGTATTGGTCTGTAAAGCCACTACACACACTTAGGTTGCTATAGTAGCCATATAGGTCCGTAGAGCCACTACACACACTCAAGCTAGTGTAGCTACCAT
>CANXYI011125036.1:0-13978 GCA_948208565.1 Hura crepitans | reverse complement strand
CTCATTTGGCTAAGAGGTAAGCATAAGAGGGTGCACATATGTGTATATGACTTGTTATGGTGAGTTTGGCATGGTATCTAAGGTGTTTGACATGGAAATTGTATGAATTATAAGTGTTTGTGGTGAAATTAAGAGTGGTGGTACAAGGCCTTAGTGAGGTTAAGAGGTTGCTTGGCATAGGGACTTAGTGTATGGTAGGTTGACTTGACCATTTATGTGGCAATTATCTTGTTAGTGATGGCATTATAGGTGTAGATGATGAAATTGGTGAATAAGGCTTGTGTGGGTGTGCATTAAGTTTGGCCGAGAATGTCCAAGGTGTACAATAGCCTAGGTTGCATAGAAATGGCATTGTGTGTATGTGGGCATGTTTGTGTGATATTAAAATATATGTATATGTCCTTGAATGCAGTTAAAGGCATGTTTACGGCAATTTGGGGACATTGGCTAAGAGGTATGCAATGCTAAAATGGCATGAAAAGTGAGGTATGACCTAACATGTAAATATGTATAGTATGGCATGACATATTGGTATGAATTATGCAATGTTCATATGGCATGTCTTAGGTGAGAATGCATGAGTAATGAAGCTAGAAATGCATGGAATTGGGATAGCTTTTAAGCTTAAGAAATGGCATAGAAAAAGGCATTGAAATTGGCTTAAAATGATAAGGTAAAAGTGGCTTTAAAATGCACCAACTTTATCATGACAATGGGAACCAAAATTGAGACATTTTGGGATGGTTATGTAACATGAAATGTAAACCTCTTTTGTGGCAATCTAAGTAACATAATTGTGCTTTGCTTTAGGGCTATGAAAGTGTGTGAAAATGAGTGCAAATGGCACTGAAAAATGATGTGCAAAGGACTTAAAATGGACCTAAAATTGCCATTGTAAAAATGTAAAATGACATATAATTATCCCGTCAAAAATGAATTTTGGGACTATATTTAAAATGATTGCTTAGCATGTATAAAAGTGAACCAAAATAATGGACTAGACTAGATTTGATATGGCTTTAATTATGCATAACATAGTGGCCCAAAATATTTCAAAAAATTAACCCGTAATTGTCTAGTAGGGCTAAAAATGACCTGTAACTGTCTAGGTCAAAAATCAACTATCTAAAAAATTAATAACTATATATTTTCCACTTTTAAATATTTTAGATAAATGATCAATAAAGAAATGAACATAAAATTAACTTAAATTACCCATTAGTTAGACACTCACTTGATTGGTTGATCGGTTAACTTAGCGATTTGCAACTGCTAAAATATCTGTTTATCATACTGAGTCGGTGCAATGGTCGAGGTTCATAATTAAGCCACTACACTAGTCTATGGGGTAGACCACTATATTTCTAGCATTTTTGTTTGTGTATTAGACTAGGCCGGTGCATTAGCAAAGATCCCTAAAGGGCCACTGCTCTAGTCTACGGAGCAAACCAGGATGAATAATTTAACATGATGATTATGATAAATAACTTTGGGAGGTCTATAGACTGATCCCTATGTTCAGTTTCTCAATTTTGGGAGGTTCTAGTGGATTGATCCATATGATATCAGGTTGGTGCAGCGGTTAGGGTTTAAAATGTGGGCCACTGCATAATTTTTTAGTTCCCTCTTGATCCAGTATTTGTAAGTATCATCTACCTAGTCAGGCCTATGAAATTAAACTAAATTAATGTATGATACAAGTTTGAAAGATTAATGACAAATTTCAGTTAAAGACTTAAATACAAAAAACATAGTGGCATATTGGTAATTAGTGGATAAAATGGCATACCACCTGAATAGCATCAGTCACTTGACATATCATTTATACATTACATTTTGACGTACACATTGTCATTGTATGCTTGCCTGTGTATTTATCATGATTTGAATGGTTTAAATTCACCACTGAGTTTTATACTAAGAGTACTAGTGTTATGGTGCGCAGGTAGCAAGGATAAGTAGGCTAGCCTCAGAGATTATGAAGTTTAGCAATATAAGTGTCAAAGGGTAAATAAAATTTCTTTTATTTGGGTAGTGGCACTCATGTAAATACTGTAGGTACTGATCAACATGCTTAGAAGCTGTATTGTCAATATATGTCTATAATTATAAAACTAGAAGTGTTGTACTTATTCAAGTGGCTTATTGAATGTCTTTATTCATAAATTTTGATGAATGTGGGCCTGAGGCCCTGTGTATTGCCATGTGTGATTTATATGTAGTGGATGTTGATTTAGGGGACTAGAAGGGTCTAAAAGGAGGTTGATAGATAATACTAGCTTTAAAAGTGCTTTTACAGGTGGAAAAAAATTTCATAATGTCCTCGGGTAGCCGTTATGCAGCCTAAAATTTTCCAAACATAAGAAAGGTCTATTAAAGCAATCCTAGGATGAAAATGACATTATAAAACATAATCTGGAGTTAGATATCCAATTTAGGATCATTCTGATTAGATATTTTGACTTCTATAAGTGCTAAATGAATAGACCCCAAGGAAATATAATGATGTGTGACCTAGAAGTAGTGCACCACTTATCGGATTTCCTCAGAGATCTAAGGGATGTCACATTAAGTGGTATCAGAGCATTAGTTTAATGTTCTTAGGTATTTTAAATGAGTGCTAGAGTCTAAGATTGATTATGCTGCTATGTTACACTGCATAGAGGCAGATAAGTTTTAAATTTCTATAGTAATTCAAGAAGGCTAATAGACCACCAGAGGAAAGAGCAGAGAAAGTAGCCAATTATGCTCCGACTACAATATAGGGGAAATATAATATAGCTACTCTTGAGCTTAGTGATGCTGTACATAGGCTACAACCTTAGCCATAGCCATAGGCAAAAGCATCTCTAGCTTTATTATAGTAGATAGTTAATTTGTTGAGACATACCTCTGTAGCTGCTGTTCCACCTCCACCTCTACCAGCTCCAATACCTTATCATCCTTAGCTCCTTTACAAAAGAAACCATTAGATAGAATTAAAAACTGTGGATTTTTTAGGTATGAAGGAGGATGATATAGCGTGAGTAGAGTATTAGTTAGAGAGAACTTTTAGAATTCTAGAATAGCTAGGGTGTTTAAAAGAAGATAGTTTAAAGTGTACAATTTCTCTCTTGTAAGAAGAAGCATAACATTAGTGGGATACTATTAAGAAAAGGAAGGTAGTGACAGATCTCACCTAGGAGTTCTTCTTAATAGAGTTTAAAAAAAGATATATCTTTGAGTCTTACAAGGATAAAAGGAGACAGGAGTTTCTCGATTTGAAATAGGGTAGGAGGATAGTGGCTAAATATGAGAAGCATTTTACCTAGTTGATTAGATATGTAGAGGAGTTCATTCCCAATTAAGAGGAAAATTATAGGAGATTTCTAAAAAGGTTGAATGTGGAGTTACAGATGCAGATAACAAACCCGAGGATAATAGATTTTGCTATATTAGTGGCATCTGCTTATGACATGAAGGAGATGGTATAGGAAAAGAAAGACTTCTTTTAGAGAAAGAGATAATTTATTATAGGGCAGTCCAATGCAACACAGATGACAGTAAGAGGAGAAGAGAAGAATCATCTTAGTCCTAATCAGCACACCAGGCATAAAGATAGACATAGTCTTAGAGATTTAAGCAAGCTGCTACAATTGGACCTCGATTACCTCTAAGAGTTGCTAGTACTCTTAGTCCACTTGGTAACATAAATGGACCCCCAACCTATAATACTTGTCACAAGAGGCATTGAGGGTAGTGTAGGTTTGGTAAAAGGGGAGAGTGTTTTACTTGTGGTGCTAGGGACAACTATTAGAGAGAGTGTCTTTAGAGATAGCTTGAGGGTGCTCATACTTAGAGATCCATAATTGTACCTCAGAATAGAGGTTAGAGACAAAGTAGAGAGGATCAACCTAACCTTAGTTAGGGGACCAAATTAGAAGCTCATGCCCTAGCTAGATAGTATTTTGTCAAAGCTAGAGAAGAGGTTGTAGTACCATATATCATAACTAGTACTTTGTATTTATTTGATGTTCCATTTTTGGCTTTGGTAGAACTTTGATCTACACATTCATATGTATGCGCCACATTGGCACATGATAGAGGACTAAAATTTAAACATGTGAACATAGACATATAAGTCAGTAATCTTATAGGACAGAGTGTGAATGTGAACAAGGTATATAGGTAGTATCCTTTAGTAATCCAAAAATGTCTGTTTCTTATGGATTTGATTGAATTACTTTTCTATGAATTTGATGTGATTCTAGGAATGAACTGGTTATCTGAACATCAAGCTATACTTGACTGTAAAAATAAGAGGCTAACTCTCCAGACTATAGATGGATAGATAGTGACAGTTATAGGTGAGGGAAACTCTGTGTATAATCTCATCTCAGTTGTTACAGCAAGAAACTCATTTAAAAAGGGTGTAAAGCTTACTTAACACATGTCTTTGACACTGATGCTTCCACTCTAATGCTTGAATAGATTCCAATAGTGTCTGAGATTCCTGAAGTATTTCCTAATAAGTTGCTAGGTTTACCTCCACAGTGAGAGCTTGATTTTGAAATTGAGGTGTATCCTAGTACAACTCTTATTTCTATTATTGTCTACCAAATGGCACCTATTGAATTGAAAGAATTAAAGGTGTAATTACAAGAATTTTAGGCAAGGTTTTCATCAGACTCGGTGTTTCACCTTGGGGTGCACCTATGTTGTTTGTAAAGAAGAACGATGGTTTACTTCAACTATGTATTAATTACAGATAGTTGAACATGGTGATAGTGAAAAACAAATTTCCTTTACCCAGAATAGATGACCTTTTTGATCAGTTGAGAGGTGTGGGTGTATTTTCCAAGATTGACTTAAGATTTATATACCATTAGCTGAGAGTCAAGGAAGTTGATATTCCTAAAACTGTATTCAAAACTAGATATAGGCATTATGAGTTCTTAGTGATGCCATTTGGTCTCATGAATGCCCTGACAGCTTTCATACAATTAATGAATAGAATATTTCAACCTTACTTGGATCACTTTGTAGTGGTATTCATTAATGATATTTTGATATACTCTAAGACTAGGGAGGAACATGAATAGCATCTCAGGGTGGTGTTACAGACTTTGAAGGAGAAATGACTATATGCCAAGATGAGTAAGTCTGAATTTTGGCTAATAAAAGGAGCTTTTTTGGGATATATAGTGCTAGCAGAAGGCATTAGAGTAAACCCTAGCAAGGTCAAAGTAGTTTTAGAGTGGGAATGTCCAAGGAATGTGATAGAGATATAGAGTTTTTTGGGATTAATTGGGTACTACAAAAGGTTTATGAAGGGATTTTCCATGATTGCAACTCCTTTGACTAGATTGATTAGGAAGGATGTGAAATTTGAGTGGGATGATAAATGTTAGGCAAGTTTTAAGAAGTTAAAGAAGATGTTAACAGAAGACCCTATTTTGATTCAACCTGAACAGGGTAAGGATTTTATGGTGTACGGTGATACCTCACATAATGGCTCAGGTTCTATGTTGATGCAAGAAGGAAAGGTAGTAGCTTATACTTCAAGGCAATTAAAGCTACATGAGAGGAATTATCCTATTCATGACTTAGAGCTAGCTGCCATTGTATTTGCTCTAAAAATTTGGAGGCACTACTTGTATGGTGAGAGATGTTACATCTACACAAACCACTAGAGTCTAAAATACCTCCTAACTCAGAAAGAATTGAACTTAAGGCAGAGAAGGTGGTTGTAGCTGATTAAGGATTATGACTGCTTAATAGATTACCACCCGAGGGAAGCCAATGTGGTGGCAGATGCTTTGAGCAAGAAATTCATAGTGACTTTGAGATCTATGAATGCTAGATTGTAGTACACCAAAGAGAATGTTGTGTTGGCTAAGTTATAGATTAAACCAAATTTTAGACAGTAGATAAAAAAGGCACAAGGTAGAGATGAGTCACTAATGCAGCAGGTAAGTATAGTCGAAGAGAGGAAGGCACTAGGATTTAATTTGAGTGAGGATAGATGTTTCTATTATCAAGGCAGCTTATGTGTACCTAGTATAGATGACCTGAGGTTATAGATACTGAAGGAGGCACATGAAGCTCCTTATTCTATACACCCTGGTAGTACTAAGATGTATTTGGACCTGAAGCCTCATTATTGGTGGTTAGTATAAAGTGAGATGTGGTAGAATATGTTGCTAGATGTTTGACATACCAGTAGGTAAAAGCAGAACATCAAGTTCCTTTTGGATTGTTGTATCCTATCACAATACTAGAATGGAAGTGTGAAAAGGTGGCAATAGACTTTGTAATAGGATTGCCTATGACTCGAGGTAGATGTGATGTTGTGTGGGTGATTGTTGATAGACTGACTAAGACAACTCATTTTATCCCTATCAAAATGGACTACTCACAAGAAAAGTTAGCAAAAATATATATTGATGAGATTGTTAAACTTCATGGTGTACTTATGGCAATCATTTTTGATAAAGATCCATGATTCACTTTAAGGTTTTCGAAAAAGTTACATGAAGCCCTAGGTACTAAATTGACCTATAGTATAACCTTTCACCCATATAGATGGACAATAAAAAAGGGTGATACAAGTACTTAAGAATATGTTGTATAGTTGTGCCATTGAATTTAAAGGCAATTGGGATTAATACTTGTCTCTAGCTAAGTTTGCCTATAATAATAGCTATCAGACTATTTTAGGCATGGCCCCATATGAAGCATTATATGGTAGAAGATTTAGAATTCCTTTATGCTAGAGTGAGATTGGAGAGAACAAAATCTCAAGAGTTGATTTGATTAGAGATGCATAAGAAAAGGTTAAGGTTATCAGAGAAAGGTTAAAGGTTACGGTTGATAAGTAGAATTCCTATGTTGATCTAAAGCGGAGAGATATTGAATATCTTATTGGTAAGAAAGTATTCTTGAAGGTATCTCTATGGAAGAAGGTCCTCAGATTTAGGAAAAATGGGAAGCTGAGCCCCAAATTCATTAGACCATATGAAATCACAAAAAGAGTGGGACCTTTAGCATACATGCTAGCTTTGCCATATGAATTGTCACAAAATCATGATATGTTTAATAACTCAATGCTAAGGCAATATAGATTAAATCCCTCCCGCATAGTCCCAGCAATAGATGTTGAAATACAGCTAGACATGAGCTACAAAGAAGAACCAATGTAGATACTAGCGAGAAAGGTGAAGTAGTTGAGGAATAAAGCCATTCCTTTGGTTAAAGTCCTCTAGAGGCATCATAATGTAAAAGAAGCTACATGGGAGCCTGAAGAGTAGATAATGGCTCAGTATCCACACCTATTCAATCAAGGTAATTTTAAGGATGAAATTTCTTAAGAGGGGAAGAATTGTAATGCCTATAAGTTAAGGCTCTATGAATAGTACCACTCAGGTCGAAAGTGTTCTCAGGGTGCTGCATCACCTTCACGAGGCTTGAGGTAGGGGTACTAATCATGAAACTTTGAGGTGTCATAAAATGATGAAATTGACTTAATTTAAAGATTTAATAGAATCAATAAATTATTTTATGCTGTAATCTAGTAGGCCGTAGGCTCAGATGGAGTCGAGCTGGGAATGACCCGAGATATGATCGAACATGCCTAAAAATACCATACCCTAAAGGTTAAAAATTCCCCTGAGTCCATTGGTGAAAAGAATTTTTAAATTCTAAGGTCATTTGTAAAATTTCTTAATTTTGAGCTTTGTACATAAATTGAGGCAATTGGTTAACTGTCCTGTTAGTGGAATTTGGTCGTGAAATTTTACAAGCCTCTAAATTAAACTAATTAAGGATTTTTAAAATAAATGAGATGATTTTTAGAGGTATGTGTGATTTTTAAAAGTTCCCCAAAGTTTCTACTGAAACTAAGCTTTTTTATGATGCTCGAGTGGCATGTGACCCCACCTATGCCACCTCAGCCCCTGTACAAACCCCTTATTCACACCTAAGTGTCTACATGGCATTACCTACTCACCTTCTCCTTTCTCTTTCCACCATCATGATGTTATTCTTCCTTTCCTTCCACCATTTTGGTTGCTTTTTGTAAGCTTTTCTCTTCCCAATTTACACCAAAATTTGGGTTGATGCATTGAGAATTGAATCATGAAGGAATTAAAAGCCATAGAAGTGTTTAAAGCTTAAGAAAATTGAAGGTATAAGCAAGTGTACATCAAAGGGGTGCTAAGAGGCAACTTCTTAGGTCTAAGTGATTTCTTTCTTTTTAATTCAATTTCCAAGAGGATTTGGTTATTCTTAGAATGCTTGTAGTCTTAGAATTTAATTTGGTGGGACTTGTGTGATTTTTCAAGGATTTTTTTAATAGGAGATAGCATGAATGGAAGTAATAAAAAGTGAGTTATGCTTTGGCCTTCTTCAAGCTTAAAGTGAAGAGTAGGTTTTCCTTGATATAAATGTATGTGATTTAAGGCATTCAAAGCATGAATGTTGAAATTCCATTATAATAGGCTTAGTAACCTTGTATAGAAATGGTGGCAAATGTAGTTAATGTGTGTGAAATAAGGAATTAAGCATGTAAATTTGTTAATCATGTATGAAATATATGCTTGGAATGACAATTTAGAGAAAAGAATGTATGGAGGGACTTGGCCCTCATTTGGCTAAGAGGTAAGCATAAAGGGCTGTGTGTGTATGTGAATTGTTATGGTAAGTTTGGCATGGTGTCTAAGGTGCTTAACATGGAAATTATATGAATTGTAAGTGTTTATGGTGAAATTGAGAATGGTGATAATAGGCCTTAGTAATTTTAAGAGGTTGCTTGGCATGGGGACTTGGTGTATGGTAGGTTAACATGGCCATTTATGTGGCAATTAGCTTGTTAGTGATGACATTATAGGTGTAGATGATGTAATTAGTGAATAACGCTTGTGTGTGTATGCATTAAGTGTGGCCGAGAAATGTCCAAGGTGTACAATAGCCTAGGTTACATAGTAATGGCATTGTGTGTATATGAGCATGCTTGTGTGATATTAAAATATGTGTATGTGCCTGTAAATGTGGTTAAAGGCATGTGTATGGCAATTTGGGGGCATTGGTTAAGAGGTATGCAACGCTAAAATGGCATGAAAATTGAGGTATGACTTAACATGTATATATGTATGATATGGCATGACATATTGGTATGATTGTGCAATGTTCATATGGCATGACTTAAGTGAGAATGCATAAGTAATAAAGCTATAAATGCATAGAATTAGGATACCTTTTAAGGTTAAGAAATGGCATAGAAAAAGGCATTGAAATTGGCTTAAAATGATAAGGTAAAAGTGCCTTTAAAATGCACCAACTTTGGCATGACAATGAGAACTGAAATTGAGACATTTTGGGATGGTTATGTAACATGAAATGAAAACTTCTTTTGTGGAAATCTAAGTAAGATAATTTTTCTTGGCTTTAGGCCTATGAAAGTGTGTGGAAATGAGTGGAAATGGCACTAAAATATGATGTGAAAAGGACTTTAAATAGACCTAAAATGGTCGTCATAAAAATGTAAAATGACTTATAATTGTCCTATCAAAAATGATTTTAGGACTATATTTAAAATATTTGCTTAACATGTATAAAAGTGAACCAAAATAATGAACTAGACTAAATTTGATATGGCTTTAATTATGCCTAAGACAGTGCCTCAAAATATTTTAGAAAATTGACCCGTACTTGTCTTGTAAGGCTAAAAATGACTTATAACTATCCAGGTCAAAAATCACCTATCTAGAAAAATTAATAACTATCTATTTTCCACTTTTAAATATTATAAATAGATGATCAATAAAGAATTGAACAGAAAATAAAGTCAAATGCCCCATTAGTTACACACCTACTAGATGGGTTGATCGGTCAACTTAGGGATTAGCAGCTACTAGACTGTCTGTTTATCAGACTGGGCTGGTGCAGCGACCGAGGTTAATAATTGAGCCACTGCACTAGTCTACGGGGCAAACCACTATATTACTAGCATTTTTGTCTGTGTATCAAACTAGGTCAGTGCAGCGGCAAAGGTCCCTAGAAGGGCCACTGCACTACTCTACGGGGCAAACCAAGATGAACAATTTAACATGATAATTATGATAAATTACTTTGGGAGGTCTACAGATTGATCCCTATGTTTAGTTGCTCAATTATGGGAGGTTCTTATGAAGTTATCCCTTTGGTTATATCAAGTTGGTGCAGTGGTTGAGGTCCAGAATGTGGGCTATGGCATAATTTTTGAGTTCCCTCTTGATCTAGTGTCTGTAAGTATCATTTACTTGGTCGGGCTTATGGAATTAAACTCAATTAATGTATAATACAAGTTTGAATGATTAATGACCAATTTAAGCTGAAGACTTAAATACAAAAAACACAATGGTATATTGGTAATTAGTGGATAAAATGGCATATCACTTGAATAGCATAAGTCACTTTACATATCATCTGTACATTGCATTTTGACAAGTACATTATCATTGTATGCTTTTTTATGTATTTATCATGATTTGAATGGTTTAAATTCACCACTGGGTTTTATACTCAGCGTACCAGTGTTATGGTGTACATGTAGCAAGAATAAGCAGGCTAGACTCGAAGATCATAAAGTGTAGCAGTATAAGTGTTAAAGGGTAAATAGAGTTTCTTTTATTTGGGTAGTGACACTCATGTAAATACTTTAGGTATAGGTCAGCATGCTTAGAAGTTGCATTGTCTATAAATGTCTATAATTATTAAACTAAAAGTGTTGTACTTATTCAGGTGGCTTGTTAAATGTCTTTATTCTTGAATCTTAATGAATGTGGGCCTGAGGCCCTATGTGTTGCTATTTGTGATTGATATTTGGTGTACGTTGATTTTGTAACACCTCCTACCTATTCCCAAAGGAAACAGACAAAAGGTGTCACTTGCCAGATGTCACCTATCTTTTGATTTCCCTAAGGACCCTTCATTTAATACATATATCACTGGACGAACTTTGACTTATCTTGACCATTTAGGGCTCCCTACTGTATAACCATATAATACTGCCTATATATGTCTGATAAAAGTCTAGATTATGTTTCTTATCCATTTGTAGAAAATTGGGCAATATAACGGCTACCTGGGTGAAAAACCAAAAAAAATTCCTACAAGGAAAACACTTCTAGAATAATTAGAACCTAAAACACAACTCTCGGATCCTTTTGGTCCCCCAACACATTAGCATCATCACACAAAAACACATAGGGTCTTAGCCCTATAAGCATCCTTATGGTTTGCTCTAGCTAATACTCAGCCCTCACTGCATCATCCTCCCTCACACCTAGAAAGTCCACTGCTCCTATCTTCTTAACTCTATTTAGATAGGTCTTTTACAGTGTTGGGGAATTTGGTGGAAGTGGTGCAAGAACTGGAGGTAGTGGTGGTGGTAGAGGTGCAGTAGTGTGTCTTAGCAACTCTACAATCTGCTACAGCAAAGCTGGAGAGGCCTGAGCCTAAGGCTGTGGCTTAGGTGGTGGCAGATAAGCAACATCATTGGACTCTAGTGTGGCTACACTCACCTCTGGGCTATGGATGGTGGTAGGAGCATGATTGGCCACCTCTTCCCCTCGCTCTGGCTAGGGTCTATTCACTTATTGTATATAACTGTATAGAAAACACTTATCAGCTTCATGCAGTGTAGCTTTAACCTAAAAATAGAACCCTAGACTCATGCACTCATGTATAGTAAGCCTAAGAATGCCTAAATCCACTCTAATACAATAAAATGTAACACCCCATGCCTATTTCTGAAGGAAATAGACAAAAGGTGTCACTTCCTGGAGGTCACTAATCCTTGTATTTCCCTAGGGACCCTTCGTTTAACACTTATATCACTTTGACCAACTTTGACTTATCTTGACCATTTAGGGTTCCCTACTGTATAACCATTTAATACTACCTATTTATGTCTGATAAAAGTTTAGATTATGTCTGTTATCAATTTATAGAAAATTGGGCAGCATAATGGCTACTCGAGTGAAAAACCAAAAAATTTTCCTACAAGGAAAGCACTTTTAAAACAATTTCAACCTAAAACTTAACTCCTAGACCTTTTTGGTCCCCCAACACATCATCATCATCACATAAAAACACATAGGGTCTCAATTCCATTGGCATCCAACAGACAAGCATATATATATATATATACATACATTAAAAGCTAGGTTTATACTACCATTTAGTTCACTCTCTCAGTTTTATACTATACATGTACTACTGACTGTACATCTACTATACATGAGTGACTGCTAACTAACACCAAAAGAGTATAAAAAAGAATACCAAATAGACTTTGGGTCATCTACAACCTATGCATCAAAACACCGACATGCTGAGTATGCACTTAGTGGTGGAATAGATACAATAAATTATGTAACACATGCAAACACACATATGTATTATGTATACACATGCATAAATATTCTTCATCATGGTCATGCAAGATATCAGTCTAAATGCCATTTACCCTATTCTAATAATACAATCCATGTTATTAGTTCAAATCCCAAGTATTGTTATCATAGTTAAGTTTTATACAATTTAGGTCCATAAAAGACAGATGACACTTTAAGACACCAGATAGTGGGGGCTATCCTATGCAGTGGCCGACATTTTGGGCCTCGGTAACTGCACCTACCTAGCCTAATAGCATGGATCAGTTCGTAGACCTCCTAATACTGGACTGGCAGATAGCAAGGATTAATCTATAGACCTACCAATATCTACAAGTGGGAGAGTAGGGATTAGCCCCGTCGGACCTCTTAATACCCCGAGTCACATTCTAAAGCATCACAAGTAGATAGCAGGGCTCAGTCTCATGGGACCTTCCAATATCAATAGATAGCTAATGGGTAATAAGGATCAGCCCATATGGACCTCTCAATACCCAAGTGTGTATGGTTCATCTTAGAACCTCAATGACTGCAATTACCATATCCAACAGACAACAGTGATCCTAAGAGGACTAAACTACCTAGCAGCTGCTAATTCTCTAGTTGACTGGTCAACCCATCAAGTAGATGTCTAATTGATGGGCGAAATCACTATTCCTTAGTTAATTATGACATCTACCCTCATTTTTACTATGTTTCATGTCAATCAAGCCAATGAATTACCTTGCACACAATATTTCACACAAGTTAACGTTTTTAGGCTTTGGTCAAAAAATCACTATTCATATTGTCATTTTATGGCTATATTACTATTCATTTGGTAAATTTTCAACTTTGTGCATTTTATAACACCAACATGCCAATCCCACATTCATCATTTTTGCATCAATTCACCTTATAATCTTTCATAAATCATTCCTCATACCCATGTCACCAAATGGTACACATATAAACATCATATTGCTAGTCACCATTTATATGCACATTACAAGCTCATTTAGGTCATTATTTACCAAGTTTACATGACATATATCTTAGTATTATTAATCATGTTCCAAGTACTATCTATACACAATATTTACATGCCATTGCCATGCCTAACATACCATATACATAACCATACCTATCATGCCATCCAAGTGCACCATTCAACCACACATTATGCACACACATACACCTAGTTTCTTCTCCCTAATATCATGCTTATCATATTATTCTACACCATTAACATTACTATATCATTAATTTACCTCAAAGCCATGCTTAACATCACATTTAGCATTTCCATACACATGAATATGCATATTTCCATGCCAAAACATATGACAAACACAAATTGACTCTATTCCACATACCTAAAGTGTGAAAACACCCTTTTCTCCACCACTTTAGTGCCTAAAAGCTTGCTCTCCTTCAAGGTTTTCCTTTTGCCCTAAACATACACAAATTTTTGCTTAGAAAAATCCTCAAAAATTCTACATAGCTCCAACTTAAAATCTAAAACCATGGAACTTCTTAAAACACTCTAAGCCACCTAAAACAAAAATTAAAAAATGAAATAAAAA
>CANXYI011125013.1:0-11508 GCA_948208565.1 Hura crepitans | reverse complement strand
TAATTTTTGAAAAAAATACTTCTCAATCTTTAAAAAATCCAACTCCAGTGCCAATATGCTCATTGGAATTTTTTAGTATCAAGTTGTACTAAACCTATAATTTTTTGATCAACTTTCAAAATATTTTATAGTTTAGCTTTGCCTCAATCACAATTCAGAAGATAATGCCATAAAAATTTTATTAGCATTTTTAATCATCAAAATAACTTTTGATTGGTTTCAAACTTTGCCTCAAATTATTTAATGAATAATACTTATATCCAATATCTTTAGTGTATCCTGAGCCTCAAGAACACTATTTATCTTAGGAAAGTACCATTCATTAAAGTCTAGATTTTCAAGTCATTACATTACTTCCCCTACTAAAAGATATTTCATCTTTGGCATTACCTAGTTCAAATTGGTGATGGTACTACTCTCACATCTGAGCTTTTGTGTTCCATGTCACCTCTTCCATTCCATAATGCTTCTAAGCAACCTTAAACCAGTAAGACTGTCTTATTCTATAACTCCTTCACCTCTCAAGCTAGAATTCTAATAGGCTCTTCTTCTTAAGATAAATTCGATCTAACTTCATCTTCTCCTAAAGATAGTGTTAGTCATATACCCTAAAGCACAATTGCAATATAGATAATTTCATGTACAATCAAACAATTATTCATTAATAAAATGGCATTCTTTATTACTTAGTGCTTATGTTATGACATTTGCTTGATAATAATCTTAAACTACATAATAAAGTCTATGGTATAAAATCATAGTATAATGGAAATCATGAAGAGTTCATGATGTGAGATTCCTATTGTATGCAAATGTGATAATACCTACTTATCCCTAGTCATAGTATTAATAAGAATGAACATTGTTAATATGGATAGACTAGCATATGTTATACTTCTTGACAAGATCAAGAAGTAGTTCTCACAAGCTATAATTATGGGAATGCTGAAAGATAACATGTGGATGCTTGTTTGAGAAATAAGTAAATTGGAGACTTATCATGAGATCTTCACATGGATACATATTCTATGTTAGTGAAAGAATCTCATCATATTAGTGGTGCAAGTATCCTTAGACTTGAGATCATTAAGGTATCTTAAGTATCAAATGCTATACTTTGACTTTGGTGCTTTTACTTTGCCATTAGGTATACATAGCTAGGAGGTTAGGTATAGCATGAGCTACTTAAAGGTAGTTAGGAGATTAATAAAGAATTCACCACCTAAAATTATAGTGGGGAGTTTATCTCATAGTTCTAATAAAATGTCTTTATTTAGAAATCTCTAGCTCGAATAAAAGCAGAGTGAATTAGATTCACAAGGACATTTTAGGAATAAAGATATAAATATTAGAATCAACATATTCAGAGATTAATTAGATATAATTAATTAATCACTAAGTTAACATAAGTCCATACTCAAATTTTGATGGGATAAGTGTGGTGAAAAGAGTTGATAGCATGGTAACTGTATATAAGAAGGTAAAATGGTAAAACCACTAACCTTCTGACACTTGGGTAGTCATGATGCAATGCTAGATGCCACTCTTGACTTGTACTTAAGTAAATTTATTAATTAAAAATTAATAATAATTTAATGAGATTAAATCACAAAGTCCCAGTCCAACTAGGACTCTAATTCACTATGTGCTGCCAATGTGCTTCAGAAGCCTATAAGGTCACACACCTATAGGATATGGGAGATAAGGTGAAATTATAGATTATTAGATGACATTAGATGTCATTAGAATATATAAAATAGGAGAAAAGGGATGCATTGGGCTAAGAGCCAAGAGTTAGCCCAAAAACATTATTTTGGGCCAAATGCATTCGCATAAGAAGGAAGCAGTTTTAGGCCTTTATTTGATTTAATTAAAAACCTAACTTAGGTTCGCCTTTTAAGAGTTAAAAGGGCCTATAATTATTGACCTAGAATAGCAATGAAAAAGGTATAAAAACCATACTAAAGTTAGATTTTTGTGAGACAAAAAAAGAGCCATCGAGCAGAAAATTGTTTTTTGCTTATTCCATTATTTCTGAATATTTCGATTGCCCACTAACCTCAGGCTTTTGGATTTTTTTCTATTCTTCTCTTTGAGAGTTCTTGTCTCTCTATTTTTGTGTGGATACCTTAGAGGTGCTCCATACTAGAACACTACGGTTTGTGACAACCCGATGTGAAAAGAAATCGAAAGGAATCGATTTCGAAGATAAATGGTAAAAATCTTCTAAATCCTTTTTCTTTGATACAAGTTTTGATTTTTTTTTGACAAATAATCTCATTATTGAGATCCATAGCTTTTAATTTTCCACTATGCATGAGGTTGCAGATTGCAATGGCTTTGAAATTCCATTTTTGACTATTTACCTTGCTCATATCACATCGCCATTTTCATTGGCTACTTAAGCCAATATATTGCCATATTACATCACCTAGATTCAATCAAGTTATTTTCACTTGGTTCTATACTTTGCCTTGACACTTCATTACCATACCATACACGAATATCATTCATTCACCATTAGTTATCACATTACTATAATTAGACATGTTTTCAAGCACAACTATACATTGATTACCCTTAAATGTTATAACATACATCTCATGGCCACACACACATCTCATAGCCACTATATACAAAAGCCTACACATCTCATTTCTTATTAGTTTCACATCACTATCATCCTTTTCATTAACTGTATAACTTATTTACATGCCATTTTCATGTCAACCACACATGCACACAATCATTCTTGCTTAATGCACCATTCAGCCATGCACACTTCTCACACAAGCATATTGTGTTTTCCCAACTTTTATACCCATTCATACTTATTTTATTCACCATATCACACATACACATTAACCATATGGAAATATATACACATACACTTGATATACCTATTCCATACACATTCCTTTATACATCTATGTAACAATTACTCAAGATATAACTCATATTACATTAAATTCACTTACTCATTAGCTCCACACCTCAATCACATTCATTACATAATTACCATTTTATTTATGCCACACCTTTAGTTACACTTACATATACACATATACTCTTTTATGTACCTTTCGGCTATAAGGTCAAAAACACATATACATGTAATTTCTCATTTTAATGATGGCTACCACTATCTCACTAATTCATTTACATTCCATATACAACTTAAGTACACATACACAAACATATTCTTTGTACACATAGCATCCGACTATAACTCAATCACACATATGCGTATTATTTCCTTCTTATTCCTTTATGCATTCATACTTATCATTATCCCTACAATCTGTACATACATTCGCTAAGCACAAAACACGACATACATACCTAACACCACACTTTGATACACACACATTAACATATAAATGATGCAATAATATACACACAATGCATATGATAATAAATTTATTTATAGTGGACTCCAAAACATTCTAATTGCACTCTAAAACCCTTATTCTCCTCTTTCTCCATCAATTCCACCATTATACTACAAACATATTAGGATTTAGCTTAGAAATTATCTACAAAATTCTAAATAACTCCACATTTTAGTCTAATCACATATCTAACATCTACACTTTAAATACTATCGAATAAAAATAAGAAGCCTTAAGTAAAACCATTTACTCACCAAAGTGACACTATTCACTAATTGTTAATTTCTCCCAAATTAGGCCTCCTCTGGCATTTCTCTCACTAGAATCTTATTTAGAAGGTTGTGGGGGCATGATTTGGCATTTTAATTGAAGAAAATGGTGTGTTTTATAGCTTATATGAAAAAAATAATGAGAAGGGGAAAAATAAAGTGTGGTATTGGCTATAGGAAGAAAAAGGGAGAAGATGAAGTGGTTTGGCTCTCATACACCACACACACTATACGACTTTTATATTATGATGATGGTTAACCACGATTGAGCCATGTGGCAATCATACAGCATCAACTATTTTTACTTATATTTTTATCTTAAAAAATGCAAATTAAATATTTCAGACCTCTAAAATTATTTCTTTTAGTGCCAAAAATTCTGAAATCTCTTAATCAAGGGGTCCTTAAAATCTCAGGCCCAAATTACAAGGGAAACTAGGTGAACTATTACTCGTATAGTTAAAAAATCAAATAAAATAGCAAATGACCTAAAAAAGTTCTGATTTTACCACTATCAAACTCATTGGAATTTTTGACCTTCTCATCATGCTATTTTTCGAGTCAATCTAGGCACATCCTAATCATTTTTCAAGCCCGGTGCAACTTAAGCCACTATTTACTAGCTCTTAACTTGAAATTATTTAATGGTTCTACTAAAAGTTTTAATTATTTTATTTTCATTATTTTTTTTGCCAGTCAAAGTTTTATGACTTGTGCTCCCCTTTAACCACCTCAATAGGACCTAGTTGCTCAAAGAGCCTTGTTTATAAGATTAGGGTTCATGAGCATTACAAGAGCCTAGAGCTTTAGTCAAGCAATATGCTATTAGGGTACAAGATGAGGCAGATTCACCAGAAGTTATAGCGGGTACTTTCTACCTCCTTGATTTACCTATCATAGCTTTGATAGATTTAGGTTCTATGCATTTATACATAATACACAACATAGGCACAAGATTAAGGGTTAGAGTCAGAGTTGCTTGATAATGACATTAAGGTTAGTAACCCTATAAGATAGCATGTGATAATCAACAAAGTGTACATAAGGTGTCCTTTGGTAGTATAAGGAAATGAGTTTTCATGAATCTCATTAAATTGACATTTAATGAGTTTGATATGATCTTAGGCATAGATTAGTTGTCTAAGCATCATACGGTGGTAGACTATAGATAAAGAGGATTTCTCTTAAGACAATAGATGGGTTAGAGATCATTGTAGTGGGTGAGAGAATATATTTTTTAGCTAATGTTATATCAACCACTATAGCTAGAAGGATGATTAGAAAGGGTTGTGAAGCATACTTAGCCCATGTGATTGACACAAGAAGTGAAGAACCAGATGTGAGTTAGATACTTGTATTGTTAAAGTTTATGGATGTATTCCTAAGTGAATTACTTGGTTTGCCACTAGCAAGGGAACTTGAGTTTGGGATTGAATTTATCTTGGCATAAAGTTAGTGTCTATAGCTCTATATATGATGGCTTTTATGGAGTTAAAGGAACTAAAAATCCAGTTATAAGAGTTGTTAGATAACGATTCATTTGACTAAGTGTGTCACCTTATAGAGCCTTAATATTGATTGTGAAGATTGCCCTATATTGATGACTTGTTTGATTAACTTATGGGAATTGGTGTGTTCTCTAAGATTGACTTGAGATTGTGGTATTACCAATTGAGAGTGAAGGGGGTGATGTGGCTAAGATAGCTTTTTGGACTAGATATGGGCATTATGAGTTATTGGTAGTGCCATTATGGCTTACTAATCCTCTTACAGCTTTCATGGACTTGATGAACCAACCTTTCCAACTTTTTCTACACCAATTTATGGTCATGTTTGTAAATGATATTCTAGTATATTCTAAGAATAAGGAAGATTATGATCTATATCTCATAGTTGTTTTGTAGACCTTAAGAGATGAAAAGTTGTATGCCAAGCTGAGTAAGTGCTAGTTTTTGCTGATAAGGTGTCTTTCTTATGACATATAGCTTCTATAGATGGTATTAAGGTTAATCCAAGTATGGTAGAACCGATAGTAGAATAAAAGCCACCGAGAAATGTTACAGAGATCAAAAGTTTCTTGTGTTTGGCTAGTTATTACATGCATTTTGTTAAGGGTTTTTTTATGATTGCATTACCAATGACGTGCCTATTACAAAAGAATTCCAAGTTCATGTAATGCCCTTTACCTATTTTGATATACCGAACCTAAGCAAGTTTCATTACAATCTCTATTACTTGTACTTTTAACTCTAAGTCACTAAAACTTAAGATTTATCTCATATTTTCATTACATAAATGTAAATCCATAATTTATAACATCTTATACCTTTGTGCTGAAAATTTGATAGCATAATAGCTGTTCAAGGCAATTCATAAAAATTTTTAAAACCCATAAAAACACTTCTTAAATACATCGAGACCCATCCTTATACCATTATGATCCTTCTAATCACAAAAATTCATAATTCGCATGCCACTAGCCACTCACATAGACTATAGTACAATTATCCCTATGTATCAAATCATACCATAGTAGCTCACATCAATGAGTACATACATTTTCGATATATCCATATGGTAAACTAAATAAACACCTCATTCCCTGACCATAACTACCCCATAAACATATTACATCATGTCCTTGTGGAAATAATTACAAAAACATCAATCTTTAAATTAGAAAATAATCATTTATACAAATATTATTTGCCTCTTTAGGTGCTTCAACATTAATGCCCATAAAATTTAGTAGCCAATTAACCCCCAATTTCCTTTTCAACAACTCTAATTATACTTAATCTCCCTTATACTTCTAATACCTTCTTATAGCCTCTCATTCCTCCTAAAAATAGGGAGAAAATTTAATAAAAATTAGCAAGAAACTCTTGCCTAAAAGTGACACTAACCATTCGGTGTAGTTGCTATCATTGATAGCATTGCTTTGCTTATTAGTGGTGTCGATGTGTATGGCAGTCTACCGCCGTCGGGTAGTGGCTATCCCAAACCACCATCAACCCCTCTTTTTTGGTTCATTCTTAACATCCTCTTTCTTCTCCTACTATTATTTTCTTCCTTTTTTAGTAGTGGCACTACTACTCTGGTGACCGCATTGTTATTCTTGCCATTGGTAGGGGGTTATGCCGCCATCATAGTCACTTATAGTCTGGTAGCCATCGTGCAACCAAGGCACCACAACCCTTTCTTCCTCCTTTGCTTTCCTCTTTCTTTTCTTATTCTTCCTTTATTTCCTATTTTTCTTCTTTTCTTTTAATTCCTTCTATCTAATCTCTTTATTTTATTAACCAAAATAATTGGTTAATTTCCCTTAAATCCATATTCTTTTTAATTATAAAAATAATACCCTTGGATGTTCATTTATTTTATTTTTGAATAGATGTACCTTATCTTAGACCCCTGAACATTACAAATTTTTGATTTAATAATTATTAATTACTTATAAATTTTATTCCCATATTCAAATATATTTCCCTTATTTATTTCTTTATAATTATTTCTTTATATTAGAAAAACTACTATGCTATGAGTTACCAGACACCATACACAAACCCTTGATTTTTTGATCATTACATTTCTTCTCCTATTAATAGAATTTCATCCTTAAAATTCCTGAGGTTTTACTATTCTTTATATTGACCGACTTCATACTTCTATATGCTTACTTCTTCCCCTCTTGATAACTTCCTTAGCCTCTTTTATAAATTGATCTTGTTATCAGTATCTGAGCATATAACTTAGAACATAGTCCTCACACTCTTACATATTGAACCCATTATATCTCTAGTTAACTATGCTGATGATAAAGCCTTTAATTATTCATCCATATATGACCTTCATAACAACTTTGACTTATCAATGTTGCTATATATCAAATTCTATCTATGTTTCAGGGCTTAGTCCTTCTCTTTTCTCCAATTTATCCTTAACCCAATTAATCTTTATCTTGCACACCTCAATCTCTCTTTTATATTATTCCTTTATAAAGTGTATCTCGTCAAATTCCACTCAATTCAAGCAAAAACACACATATATGTTGTAAATATTGTGGCTATGTACATGTAATGTATCAAATGGCAATGTGATGCAATGCAATAACATATGCTTTTATTATATGACTCGATGCAATGTATAACCCCAACCTAATGCCTTATACAATTAAAGAATAGCCTTTTATCTTAGGAAGTTGATAAGTACACTAGAGATGTTAGCACTTATGTTTTTGAATATACTTTTAGACATAGAGTTCTTTAATTACCTTCCATTTATACTTTACTATGGTATTAACATACACCCTTTTATCCATTTGTATCATAGTTTTTTTATTCATATTGACAATACTTCATTGGCATAGTATCCTTTGTCTATACACATAGATTTCATTACACATACAATTCAACCATGTCCTAAGAGCTCTTTACTAACCTTTCCTTCTTTTCAAGATCATATAACTCATACTACTATGAATCCATAGACTGTTAACAACTTTGCCTATAAACATCTTCTTACATCTCACGTAACTTTAATCTCTTTTATATTCCTCATAGGTGACAACCCATATTTGATCCGATCGCCAGCTAGTCATTGAACTCGACTAAGCTATGCATGCATATTAAGGTATCCAAACTCACTCTAGTTCCTTTATCTCATTAAAACATTCTTTGTCAAAAAAGTATGTGGAATTATGGGTTTTAAAAAACTTTTTCAAATAGTGTTACATATTCAAAATTAAGAATCCTTATACAAAAATTCTAGCAATATAAAGGCTGTACTAAGCACTATCCCAAATATTAAATTGTAACTTATATAAGAAAATGCACTTCTACAACTCATTCACGCACTTCTTTAGACTCTATGAGATCCTCTGATCACTCCAACAATACATAAACGTAGGATATCTCAACTTCAGGAAGAGATATCACACAACACAATATGTATTAACATAGTTTAATATACTTTACATAATTTGAAATCCAAAAAGAAACATTTAGTTACAATATTAGATAAAGTTAGGCCCATCCCATCCATTACACATTGTGCACTTATACATCACAACTATTTACATACTGAGCTTTACCAAAATAAAGCCTTCTCTTGTTAAGTCTTGATATCTTGAGGCTTTGAGTATTAAAATGTCATGTTACCTATGCATCATAAACAAATGGTGAGCTAAGCCAAGCTTAGTGGTGTAATTGAAACAACATGTGCTAATTATCATTCCTTACATGCCATATTTATACTTTATTCATTAACATGCATTGTCACTTTACATATTGCATAACAATCATGCAAAAAGGTAAAATATCACATTCATGTCCAATTGACATACTTTATGTGTGAAGATATCCATATTATGCATGTATAGCAAAAATAACATATAAAAGCATCATTTCACCAAATGAACCATTCTCGTATCATACATGCTTTATTCTATCAATTTATACATCCGTAAAGATCTAAAGATCACAATGTATATATTCTTAGGTAAGGCTACAAGTGAACCTTTAGATTGCATCTAAGTACTGAAGTGCCCTAGTAGCCATTATATCCCTTAGTTGACTGGTCATCCTATCCATTCCCTAGGTTATTGCATCTCATAGGCTAAAAACTATTATTTTTATTTTCACCTCATTAAATAAGCTTACATAACTTTTAACATACAAATTTTAGCCATTGAATGACTAAAACTATTTATTTTCATTGAAAATATCATTATTGGCATTTATGCCCATTTTAACATACATTATGCCATATTTGTGCCATATGCACACATAATCACAAAATCCATTTCATTTATGGATTTTTAGCATGGATTATACACATACATACTCAAATTAAGGCTATAAATCAATTTAGGTCAATTTATGCCTTATGTAGATCAATTGTATCTTTATATGGCATAATATGATTAAGAGAACTTTTTTTTAGCTCATTTCAGGTCTAAAATCCATTTTTGATCATAAACCTCAGTTTTCATGCAAGTACACATTTTTGAAATCACTATAATGTGTGAAACATGCATACAATTTAATCATCACAATTTTATGAGCCATCATGCATATGTCCACTTACATGCCATTCAACCATATAAGCTATTTTAGGCCCAATTCATCTCATTCAAAATTTAAGCTTCATAACCATAACCCATGACATGCTTACATGCATTTTGAACATATAGATCCAATAATATACATGGCTTCATGTCATCTAGGGATTTCAGACACTAGGCTCTTTTAGCCTTTATCATTACTTTCTTTTTATTACATGCTCATTAAGTATGTATTATAACTATTATACATTTCTAACACACTTTATTCATTTTTCACATTCTATGGTCATAAACACATTCAAGTATGCATAGTATTTCATTACTATACACTACATCTAACCATAAATTGTCATTCTTATTTATGCTCATGTGATTTTATTTAGTCTTAGATAAATATTTAGGCATATAAACCTATACTATAGCACTCAACCATTCGGCCCACTCTATACTAAGGCCTCAAATACCATGTTAATCTTACATCACACTCAAAATGACTTTCGTTCAACATTGAACATCACTCAAAACCATTTCCATGCATAATGTTACTTTTATTCATAACAATCAGGAATATATCCCATTTAGGCATATAATTAAGCCATGGAATTTAAAATTAAACATACCATGACATGACACTGAAGTCATTTGGACATAGCCATGAAATGGTCATATAATGCACATTCTACACATACATCATGCTACCATGATTGAATATGTGAATGTCATGAGTTGCATATAAAGGCATTATTACTCACTTATGTACATATAACCACCGTAAGGCACATATTGAGTATTTTACTTTACTAATGCCTACTTTTACTTCCATGCATTCCTAATCATACCAATTAAATGAATTAATTACAATTTGAACTCATTCAATTTTTATTACTCAAATTGGCAATTCATGTCATATTATGCTCTATATTATGCTTTTATAACCCATTTAGCATATTATTCACTTTCACTCAATTCCAATCCATTTTAACCATTTTGAACACATTAATATAGTTAGTACATGCCATACAACGCAATTAGTGCATGACATAAATAACATTTCACACATTTAGGCATTTAATGCATTTTAGACATAATATGGAAAATTAGGGAATTTGATTGAATACACACATTTTATTTTGATTGCACATATCAAAATAACTAAGGAGGAACCTTAAGGTCCATTTATTCCTTAGCTTTGCCCTTATCATAACTCGGTTTAAAACCCTTAACATAAGCACTAAAAATCTTTGAAAATTGTAATAAATCAACTGTAGCTTCAAAAATTAATCTATAGCCATTTTACATCTCTTGGGTACACCTAGTATCTAGGAAAAGTAGTAAACATAAAAAATTCTTACTACAATAAATATAGGTTACTATTCATAGGATAACAAAATAATACTTTTCGAGCACTCTTTTTTAGTTTTTCCACTTCCTAAAGTGTCTAAAGACATAGAGGCTACTTAGCTTCAATTTGGTAGGGAGATTTAGACTCTAATGGAATGTTAAAGAAACAAAATGTAAGGGAAAGAGGAGCTTGTGGCATCGAGAAAGAGAGGAGGAGAGGGAGAGTGAATTATGTTTACTTTTTAAATGGGTTTAACTATTTATACCCAATTTTCAAAATCAATTTTCAAATTCCATTTTTCCCTCATTTTCTCCCATTTTCTTTCTCTTCTTGAGTCTAATTAAATTGCCATTTTCATGGCAATAATTCATTTTAATCATCCCCTAAACGCCTCTAATAATCGATGCTAAAAATGTGAAAAATTAATTAATTTCTTTATTT